>JAFISD010000084.1:0-115871 GCA_022560085.1 Helminthosporium solani
CCCCCCCCCCCCCCCCCCCCCCCCCCCCCCCCCCCCCCCCCCCCCCCCCCCCCCCCCCCCCCCCCCCCCCCCCCGCCGCCCCCCCCCCCCCAAATCAGTTTGCATGATTATGGATAGATATAGCAAACAAGCAAGCTACAAACACTAGGTATCAACAATCAGCAAAGTTCTCAAAGGCGAAACGTCATGATATCCAGTAGAAATATTATGTAAATCATAGTTGTCTCCTTCACTTCTGCCGCTGATGGACGGATGAACTTGCTTGACTAGATACCCAAGGTACTTTATACGAGCACTTTCCTCCCCACCCAGCCATCAACGACAAACACTCCATTGAGATTAACCCTTCAACGCCGCCCAATGCAGTAAATTACGCCGTCTAGATCCTTCGTTTTCGTCTAGATTTGTACAATGTGGTAGTATGGTATACAATGATAATACAAATATCGTCTTCTCGAACCGCGTCAACGCCGAGGAGACTGACTATTAAATCCAACATAAACATCTCCAGCGATCTATTTTCAAGCAATAGGTCGACTCCGTTCATCCTCGGGCATCCTCTATACACACGTTAGCCGAATTCTCTGTCCGTAATTTGCCAGGCCCGAGTCCTAGAGAGGATATACACGCACCATGTAAGCATCAATGGCTGCGGAAAAGGCGGCAAAGCCAGCACATCCGACGGCTGCGGCTTGGGGTCCTGCACCTCGGGCTAGGACTCCTCCTGTTATGCAACCTCCCGCCACGCCGTTCCAGAGGTCGTTTTTTGCTCGTAGGCCTTCGATGGCGCATTCGGTGCCGCTGAAGATGGCGCCGACTTTGGCGAAGTTTTTGCCGCTGGAGACGGAGGATTTGTACATGTCGCGTAGGCCGTGTTTGAGTTGTTGGCGCAAGGGTAGGTCGGTGAGAGGGACTGTGGTGTTGGGGGAGAGGGTTGAGGGGAGTGGTACAGAAGCTGCGGAAGCGGAAGCGGTTGTTGAGGCGATGGGTGTGGCGGTGGAGGGCTTTACGGAGGCGAGGGTGGATGTGGTAGAGGGTGTGGTTGTAGGTTTTGCGCCGGGCGTTGTCGATGTTGTGGACGATGTGGCGGCGGGTGTGGGGGTTTGTACAGGAAGGGGTTGCGACATTGGAGTATCGTAGCGCATCTACTCTCATCAGTCTTATATCGTATACTGGTTTCAAGCGCAAGACTTACTGAACTCATAAATAGACCGAACATGGCGCCCAAGCCACCGCCCATGACGCCCGCCATCACCGTCTTGCCTGCGCAGCTCTCCATGCTTGCTTGCATCTGGACGCTCTGTTAGTCTTCTCCATTGAATCTTTGCATTTACCACGATTCATCGCAGCTCGAGTCGGAAGCTTGTCGGAAGCCCGTCGGAAGGAGTAATCAAGTCGCGTACCATTTTCACCATCTGCTGTTCTTGGTCTGTCATTCCCGCATTGGGGTTCATGCCTGGCATGCCGCCGGGACCGGGAAATGCCATCGTGACGGGAGAAATGTGGCGTGGTAGGGCAGAATGTGTGACAAGTAGGAAAATTGGAGGGTGTTGATTATATTTTGCGGAGAAGGCGTGGAGGACGGGATATGCCGGGATTTCGTCTTGGCGTTGGCTGCGAACTTCCGTCGTATACGGAGTACTTCCAACGTTGTATTATCCCAAGTCGGCAATTCTGCTCCTCATCACATTGGCACTCGAACCGTCAAGTAAAAAAAGCCTTGTTTTAAGAAAAGACAAATAGTTAAGTATCATTAACAAGCGTAATTAACATCAACAGGTCTACTCTGGACTGTCTAAGCACACAACACTAGGCTCCCTTTCCTCACATCGCGTCTGACCAGACTACGATTATACGACAAGCCGCCCTTTTCTCAAACTTTTCCACTCGCACAAGATTAGAATAAAACATTGCGTCTAATGGCATCACATCGTTACATATATATAGCATAGATTGCCCATCTTATCGTTCGTCATTACGCGCGTTCAGTGGGGGAAACGGCTCGTCCAATGTAATCGCCGCTCGCATGTGTAGAGTTCCTGGACTCTGGAGGAGGCGTGAGGTTCTTCTCCCATTCCTTCATCAAATGGGAAGCGGACCGCTTCAGATTCGTGGGTGAATATTTGACCAGGTCGGGCCAGGGAATGGAATTCCGCTTGGGATCACGTGACAATGCATCGTCAGGAAGACCCGTTGAGCTAGACGTTGTAAGCGTGGAAGCTTTGGAGTCATGGCGTTTTGAGTGGTACCTGGTGCTAGTTCTTGAGCTTGCCTGGTGAGATGACACGGGTGACGATGGCCCGTCTGATTCGTCGGAGCTATTTCCGTCATCGTTCGAGGCCTTGGCTGGTCTGTCATTTGGAGTGTCCCAATTATCCCAATCTTCGAAGTCCTCGGCCGTCTTTTGGGCCGGTGTGGGCTTTTGTGGGGTGCGGGCGGGTTGCTTGAGGGCGTGAGTCTTCTTGTGTGTAGGAGAGGCCTTTGGTTCAGACAGACCGTGCTCCTTCCAGAAATCATCACCGATGTCACCCGTCTTGCGTACAGATTTCTTGGAGCTCGCGGCTCGTTGCAGGGTTGGCCTGACATCCGAGACTTTCCGAGCCCCCTTGGCGGAGGACCCTGCTCTTTCAGAGCCAGTGACAGGTTCCTCGCCCACGGTGGCTTGTCTGATGTCTTCGATAAATGTCAAGAGTCCGTCTTTGAGATCGGTAGCCATCTGTTTCCCAGTGCGGAGGAGTGCGTCACGCTGGACGTTGTTGAGACCGCCGAGGTCGTAGCGTTCTCCGTTGACAGTGCCGGCGATCTGGTCGGCGATGATGGGTGTTGTAGAGGATCGTGTGAGAGGAGGCGGCCGCATGTGATTGTTGAATTTGGTGGATGGGTGGGGTGCGGTGGTGGGCTCTGCTCGAATATCGAGTGGCTGGGGGAACGAAGGCGAGTAAGACTTGTCGGGTGACAGTAATGAGAGTGTGCGCAGGTGCTTGGAGCCACTGAAAACCTTGCGCTGCGACGACTTGGTGCCATTGAGCAGCGCTTTGCGGCGCTCCATTTCCTTTTGCATCCACAGCTGCGAGCCGTCTTCGTCGTCTTGGTCGGAGGCGTAGTTGGCCAGAGTAGTGTTGAGCGGCTGCAGCTGGGTGACTTTGCGCAGGTCATTGCGCTGCTTGACGGCTTCTTGTGTCGCAAAGTGCTTCTTGAGCATTTTCAGGTCCTGCTCGGCCTTGGTCAGCTCTTCCTTGAGCTCGAGCACATAACGCTCTTGGGCGGCGACGATGGCGAGCAGGTTCGTCTCGGGCGTAGAGACAGCATCGGGCGAGGGCATGGGAGACGGTGCTGCTATCCACGACTGTGGGCGCGAGCGCGGCGAGAAAACGGGAGAGTTGGTGCCATTGGACGGCTGGATGGGGAACTGTAGCGACAGTCTTTTGCCCTGGCGAAGGACGTCGACGTTGGAGGAGGAGCGAGAGTGCATTGTGCCAGGAGAAGGAGAGGGCTGAGAGAGCGTGGTGGACGGAGACGCGATGGCGAAGGCTCCGGCGTGTCTGCTGTGAGGTTCTCTGCGAGGCGCTGGGCCCCCTGATGAGATCCGGCCTTTGTCAAGGGTTGCCAAATTAGACATGGACTGCGACTGTGCGCTGGACATGACATGTGCACTTGGGACGACGGAGAAGATGTCGTTTACGTCGTCGTTATCATGATCCTTTCTGAGCATACAGGCAACGGCAGAGAGACGCAGACGACGGGAAAGGCGGTGGAGGATAAGCGAAGTAGTGCGAGGGGATGAGCCGTATATCTCGAGATAGACAGCCAACAGAGCCGCAGGGACGCCGAGGAGACGGAGGAATAGACCGCTCTTCAGCCAGGAGACATAGGCTTTCAGCACAGCAGGGCTTGCTGAGGAACCCATTCCACGGTCATCTGAGCCAGCATTTCTCGAGAGGGAGAGGGAGCAAGTTCAAGGGTCACGATACGACGGTGAGCGGGCGAGTTTTGTGTTTCAATCATCAGCCATCTATCACGCGGCGTGGCCCGTCCACACATAATAAACAAAGCTCCTCATTTTACTCCGGACATTCCCTGCACTTGCTAGATAACTACTCACTCCCTGGGCTACGCGGGGGATACCCGGAGCGCGTTTGTGTTTGTTTCGTTGATGGACATGGCGGTGTAGTCTGTATAGCCATCAATGGCACGGAGTGCTTGTACTGTGTATCTAAGCATCTGTTACAGTATATCTACGGAGTATGGTGTCAGGAACAGCCGGTGTCTGCCAGATTGGGTAATCCACGAGAGAGGAATGTATGTGGTGATGATGGGTTGGAATTCAAAAGCACGAGGTTGGAACAAGACATGGAATGGCGTGGACTGGCTTGATGCACGCAATCCCTAGACTGACATTTGGACACGGCACTATGCATACAGATCAATCTATCGAAGCGAATGCCATGATCAAAAGTTGAAGGGATGACAATCACGATTGACGCGTATTGTACCATCAGATACTCCGTAGATGTGGGCATGTAGTTGGCTGTAGGGATGCTCCTCGTCCCCCGACAATCCTAATTATCTATCTACTGCCCATCTAGCTAATTGGCATGGCGACGCAAACGTCTCAAGTTAGCCGCTGACCACATAATTATGGAGCACGAGTCACTCTCTGGCCGGGGACGTGCTTTGTGTTGATGGTCCCCGTCGTTACCATGGCAGCACGCACGCGGCCCCTTCACCACCACCACTCTGGTCACAGCTCTCGATATCTACCTACCGCGGCCCCAGTGCTGACGCTGTAGATAATATTCCTATCTGGCACGCTTCAGGGCAGCTCGTTGTGCACCTCTGATCTGCCCGTTCCCTTGCCGAGTCTGCTGCCTTTTGTTATTGTCACCACAAAACACAACGGCCAACCAAGCACAGTCACACACCACCATGGCAGACAACTACACGGTCCTCGAGGAGCTGGGCAGCGGCAGCTTTGGAACCGTATACAAGGCCATTGAGAAGCTGACGGGAGAGACTGTGGCCATCAAGCTGATAGATCTCGAAAGCAGCACCGACGAGCTCTCTGACATTCAAGCTGAGATTAGCCTGCTGAGCACCTGCAAGAGCCCTTACGTCACAGAGTACAAGACGAGCTTCGTCAGGGGCGTGAAGCTATGGATCGTGATGGAGTTCCTGGGCGGCGGCTCGGCCTTGGATTTGGTACGTTGCGCATATGCAGAACGACCCGTATAGCGCGCTGACAATGTCAGATGAAACCCGGCCCGTTCAGCGAAGCACACATTGCCGTCGTGTGCAAGCAATTGCTCCTCGGCCTCGAATATCTTCACTCGACTGGGAAGATCCATCGCGACATCAAGGCTGCCAACGTCCTTCTCACCGACTCGGGCAAGGTCAAGCTGGCCGACTTCGGTGTCGCTGCCCAACTGCACGACTACAAGTCACAGCGCCACACATTTGTCGGAACCCCCTACTGGATGGCGCCCGAGGTCATACAGGAAAACGGCTACGACTTCAAGGCCGACGTCTGGTCATTGGGTATCACGGCTATGGAGCTTGCCAAGGGAGAGCCGCCAAATGCACAGATCCATGCCATGAAGGCGCTCTTCTACATCCCCAAGAATCCCGCTCCACGGTTGGAGGGCGACAACTACAGCCGCGACTTCAAAGACTTTATCGCTCAGTGCCTGATCAAAGACCCCGATCGACGAGCCAGTGCAAAGGAGCTGCTGGAACATCGCTTCATCAAACGAGCCGGAAAGCCTGAAGCCATGCGGGAACTTATTGAGCGAAAGCAGATGTTCGATGCTCAGCAAGAGACTACGACCCACGTCAAATACTACGAGGAGTCAATGTGAGTAGCGCACATCATTCGAAACTATGAACTACACTGACATTTTTGGCCAGGGTCGATCTAAGCCCGATGACCGAGGAAGATGACTGGATCTTTGACACAATCAAGCAAGCTTCAGTCACTCCGATACGCCAGACGACCACGCGACGAAAGGTTCCGCGAATTGCTTCTTCCCATGGTGGTGTGACATCTCTGATGCAGCACATGGACATTGGTGCCGCACCGCTGGGCAATGTGTCCGACTCTCCACTTCAAGATCGCCGGCGCGCCTCATCTCGAAAGACCTCTTCGTCTACCATCATTCACGAGGACCCTAGCTCGACGCCAACGGCACGCCGTCTTAGCAATGTGCCGAAGCAGCCTCTCGGTCTCGATCTCACGTTTGGAAACTCGTCCTCTACTGTCCGACATTTCAAGCGGGTATCTTCTGCCGAGCGTTGCGGAGCTCTTTCATCCAATCCACCTGTAGGCGGGAACTCGTTCCACCCAAATCCACAGGCAAAGACCTTCCGCCCGTCCCCGCCCAACTCGGCACATCCACTGGATGAGTGCAATGATGAGAATTCGCCGCCGGCTCCAGTGCACCCGCCAATTTCAGTGACCAAGGATGCTCTGTACGGGCGTAGGGCGTATAGCAAGGTTATGGATTCCCTTTTCCAAGAGGCATACGCGAACTCAGCTTCCCCCCACCAGCGTGAGGCTTTGGGAGGTGTGCACCAAGCTTGGGCGCACCTAGATCAGGTGGATCCCCAAGGCGAGTTCTTGCTACTAAAGACCATGATCGACCGTTTGCAGGGCGATCCGAAATTGGCTTCTGCGCTTGGTGTCTCCATCTCCGTCACTGCTTCGTCTACTCCCAAGCACAACACCAAGGGTAGCGAGACAAGCTTGAGCGGTACGACAGTCCATGGCACCAGTACGACTCGGATCCGCTCGAGCACAACCACAACGAGCACATACAGCAAGACCTCGGGCGAGTACGGTGCTATGCCCAAGACGCCCTTCCGAACTCCCGCCTGCACCCCCGGCAGTACCGCTTCAGGCTCTCCCTTGAAGGGCCCTAAGCTCATTCTCGCCCAGAACAACCCACATCTCAAGTCTCATCGCCGCCGCCAGAGCGCTATAGTCGAGGGCGATCAGACTCACGCTACGGATGGATACGCCATCGATGATAAGAAGCTGCCTGGGCACGTCGAGCCGGGTATGGAACAACAGGGTCTGTTGTCCGACATTCTGTACGGGCAGTGGATGCAGGGCTTGCGGAGTCGATGGCCGCTTGCCTAAGCTATAATCATTGCTGTTTCCACCAGCACTTTACGGTCTTGTATACACGATTCAACTGCCGGTTCTTTTGCATAGTGTTTGCAGCATCTCCTACGTGTGATAGCTTGCCTTTACACTGATTCATGTCTCTCTTTTGGCACTTCACGGCATTCCACCATCACGAAATCTACGACTTCCTGCTTGCGGCCAGGCTCATAGGTATAGTATACTGAGCTTGCCGCAAGACTTGCCCCATAGACGATTACGAAGGTGTTGTTGATTTTGTTGCTGGTCGTATTTTAGCGCTGTCCTTGTTTGCATTGTTCCTCCTACAAAAGAATCGGCGTTTTCAGGCATTTTAATGGCGTTTCAGTTCTGGTTATAAGGGTTTGAATGAAGAGGAAAGGGGGGGAGGGGGGTTGGAGCTAAGACAATGTGGAGGGTGGAGAATGTGCTATTGTGGCCGTGTGAAGATTGTTGGTTAATTGTGAATATATGTGTACTCTGCTCTCACTTTTGTTGCTTCTTCTTGCTGTTGACGTTGATATCATATAATGATAATAATAATAATAATAGGTGATGTTACCCGTTTTTCTGACGCGGCGACGTAAGAGTGTTGGGCATATGGAATCGTCGGATAGGTGGATGCGGTCGAATTCTGGGAGCTAATCGCCATATCTCAAGATGGCAATTCGTAGGCGAACGTGGTTCCCATATTCCAACATCTATATCTTCCAGCCCCTTGGCCAAAATAAAACCCGCTCTCTCATGTTGCGACCACGATATCGTCCGCCCGTCGCCACAACGCAGTCCTTCCTCCCCCTAAAGAAGCAAGTCCAATAGAAAGACAAAGCCCAACAAGTAGACCACGAGCAAAGCATCCCGTAATCCAAATGGCCAAACCGCAGAGGACATTTCATCCAGTATGTAGAGGGACCTACAAAGTAGATAGAATATCAAGTCCAACAATCCATCCTTCGTCATGTAACTGGGGGGGGGGGGTTTTTTTCCCCTTCGCATTGCGATTCCAACATCGAATATCATCACTTCAAACATCACACCCCCCGTTTCCCCACCGCCTCTTTCTCATACACGCTCAGCTCTGCATCCAGCTCAATAGGCTCCCCGCCTTGTAACTCGTACGCCCGCACGTTCCCTGCGCCGGGCCGCGGCGGAAGCCCCATTTCCACCCTCCGGTTCTGATCGCCTAGCATCTCGCTGCAACTCATTACGTCTGCTTCGACGCTGTTGTTTTCAAAGGCTCGCGGGCTGTCCGGGGCGGCGAGGCTGGGGGTCGACGGCGCGCTGTGTTTGGTGTTGGAGGTGGAATTTTGCGATTGCGATTGGAGGTGTTTTAGCTTTTTGGCTTGGCGTCTGTAGAGGATGAGGAAGAGGGCGGTTAGGAGGGCGGTGGGGATGAGGATTGAGGGGAGGATGGTGGTGAGGAGGGGGGGAGAGGATTGTGGGGTTGGGGTTTGGGTTGGGGTGGTGGTTGGGGGTGGGTTTGGATTTGCATTTGCATTTGGGGGGGCGGTGATTGTTGTTTTTGGTTGGGGTTGGTTGTTGACTTTTGGGTTGATTGTTAGTTTTGTATCTTGTAGTGGGTGGGAGATTGGTGGTTTTGATGGGGAGGGTAGGGGGGGAGAGGGGGAGGAAGAGATAGACGTACATCTTGTTAATTCTGTGCTTTTTGCGCAGTAGCTGTTGAAAAGCTCGAGGGCGCTTTTCACATCTGTTTGCGTGGGGGTGGTCCCGGGTGATGGCGATGTCGCTCGTGTGAGTGTCGTTGGGGTCGTTGATGCTCTGTTGCATGCGTCGCTTACGGCTGTGGAGATGATGGATACGAATTCTGTACTCGAATCTAGACAGAAGCAGGCAAAGGATGTCAATTGGGTATCATCGCCGCAACCAGAATATTGCGCGCGGACGATGGCGCTGATGCGGTCTTGCGCACATGGCTTGAGCGATGTGTAGATTGGCACTTGATCGATGTAGATGTGAGTTTTGCCCGCCGCAGAAGCGAGCCTGAGAAGAACAAGTGACCAGAGAATAAATAATGTCTGCATCGGGACAACCGATCAGGTTGATAGATTAGGTCGTATGCAGTACGTTGGCGAAGACGCGAACATGTACTCGTATTCCCTCCCCAAAAGAAAAACCGTGGAATCGAAGCAGGAAAGATTGAGTGGATGAGTCCGAGGAGGATACGAGGTTGGGGAAGAGTGGGGCATGCCTTCTCCTATATGTTAATGTAATTACGGAGTAGATATAACTAACGTACCGAGTCCCCACAAATTATCTTTAGGCGTCCTTCTTTTCTCTCACGTCACTTGGCATGTGGAATGATATTGTACCATTTCTGCAGCACCGCTAGCCATGCACCCATGGAGCTACGCTTGGAGTATGAGGAACCGCCCGCTTGGACCCTTGTCCAACATGCTTTTCTCCCCAAAGGGGAACGCTGATACGTAGACGACGGGTGTACGGCGTGGGGGCCTGAATAAGTCCGTAAGGGACTGGCTATCGCATCCCTGTGCCAGCCCTGTGGATGCAGGGAGTGTGTTTGAGATTCTGAAGAGCGTTTGATGGTATGCTGGAGTTCCCATAGAGGAATGCAGAGCGTACGCTATAGTTACCTTTTTGCCCGTGCATAATATTTAGCGAACAGTTTCGAGTAGACGGGAGGGCGTGCTCTCAGGGGTTTCGCAGATGCTCTGTTTGCTCGGTCCATTGCAGGCCGTAATAACGAGAAAAACTACCTGGTCGAACAGTACACAGATTCCAATCTTCTGGACAATGTAATAAGAAATCTGACGGTTGCCAGACAATTATTGGTCCGAGTTTGTCAGGCGACTTAGCCTATCCGTTTTGGATACGGCTATGCTATGGGTGCGGTCGGCCGTCCGTATGAATGGTCAGTCTCTGCTGGACCAGCCAGCCGTGATGCCAGCTGAGAGTTTAAGTCATAGATACCTAAGTACTTGAATAATTACTACCTAACAACTACAGGAGCACTCTTAAATTACCATACGTTCAGTAGAACAACTTGGCTGTACAGCTACAGCTCTAGACATAAACAACTACGCGTGAGGTTGTCATGATGCCGCATCTCAATTTGTTCCCCAGCCATATTCCTTCATTCTTCGCCTGCCACTTCGCTCTGGAAATACTTACTAGCCGAAGCTTACGAGCCCGTATTCCGCTTGTATATGGACTTGTTACACCGTGCTGATGTAAACAAGCAAGGGGAATGATTACACTATTACACTACAGTACACTAGTCAAACTCACGTGCAAAAAACTGTCTAACCGGGTCAGGCGCTACTATTGTTGAGTTCTACTTAATATGTGACACCGTCTGAGTGCATGGTGGCTTTACAAGTGAATGGGTAGATAGCGTTAATGGGAGTCCATTTCCACACTCGTCACCATTTGTCCGTCCAGATCGGTCACGTCGTGGTTCGCATCTCTAAGCCCATCCCGGTCTGTTCAAGAAAAGGCACGCGTCGCCCAAAAGGCTTCTGTTGTATACACATTACGATAGACTTGGTCAAACCAGGGATAATCATGAAGTGACCAATAGCTGTACGTACCATGATTCCGTCATAGATATGCCAAGACTATTGGCTATCTCCTATTTCCGCCAGCACACCCTCTTGTTAGACACCGAGTTCATATCATTGTGTCTGTAATTGTTTTCTGTTACAGAATGCCCTACGATACGAAACCCCTCCTTGTGAGCGTAAGTTCACTGAATCGTGATCCTTCTCCCATGCGTCACGTCAGCTACGATGCATTGCCGAGGCTGAAGGAGCTTCCTCCATTAACCCATCAAGCTTCTGTTGTCACCAGAACATAAGCCTACAGTACTTCTAAAAGGATTTGGTCAACGGGATATACTCGAAAGAATCGTACGTCCTGACCCTTGACAAGTGTTGTTTCCACCTCACCCTCTGGTTACGATGCGTTCCCGTTCGTCGCGCGCCAAAGCTACCTATCGAAACCCCAACAGAACCACAATGGAACGAATTCTAGGGATAGACGCATGACTCGAGGCGAATAAGGGAGGTCTGGTTCGAGTGGTATGGTAGGCCACACAGACACATAGCCCGGGAGTATTTGGACGAAGTATCTCGGCGACGTTGTGGACACGCAGGGTCGAATGCTATCCGAAAAGAAATGCCGAACCAGCCAAATTCTCTCCGTTATTTTACGCCGCAGATATAATCGAAAATGGACGACCGCAACGACTACGCAAAAAGAAAGCAAAGAACAATAGAAAAATACAAGGAGAGCAAAAAATGGTATTTGTTCAAGCCGAACGTGGGGGTCTAGGACCGTTGTTAGTACGGGTCGAACTGGCGTCTGAGACCGGATGACTTACCGAACCCACAACCTTGAGATTTCACATTGTATTCAATCGCTACTTGAGAAGGTGAAACCTGTAAGAGTCTCACGCTCTACCGATTGAGCTAGCCCGGCAGCTGCATTGCTGTTGAATTGTGAAAGCAAAGGAGCCTTTGTTGATAGAATTACGAGTGCAAGAAAAAAATGCAGTTGCCGAGTACACGCCGACACCATCCATACCCCCCACCTTTCCAGGAAATAGTACAATTTCAGGTAGCTGGAAGAGTACCTCAATAAAGATGGCTTTTTATAAGCAAAAAGAAAGAGACAGCATGCTGCCAGATGTCTAATCTTTGAGCCGTTCGACGAGCTCAACCATGACCGCAACATCGATAGATAGTTCGAAAAAAATCGGTGCAAAAGAGATAGATTCACGGCAAAAATAAACAACTAATAGCCGAACGTGGGGGTCTAGAAGAACTGTTAGTGTATGATTCGAACTGACGACTGAGATCTCAACTTACCGAACCCACAACCTTGAGATTTCACATTGTATTCAATCGCTTCTTGAGAAGGTGAAACTTTGTAAGAGTCTCACGCTCTACCGATTGAGCTAGCCCGGCCTATGGGATTTATTGTTTGAATTGTGCAAAAATTTGGCTTTGTTTCTTCATATACGGAGTACGAAAAACCGAGATTCAGTGTTCGCCGAGCTATCGCCGACGGCATGCACCGTCCCTGACTGCACACTAAATTTTTTACTGACTCGCTGAGACAATATCTCTTTTTCGACATCGGCTGATACCTTTCACTCAAAACGGTGTGCGGGGCGGCCTCGGTCCCGCCGTTCCACCCGCCTATGACTACCAAACAGATTCCCTCTTCGAGATTTTGGCCTTTCAAATTTCACCTACACCCTTCACCTTACCCTCTCTTCCTTTGAGAGACTGCAATTTTTACAATGAGACAACTGTGCACCAAGCACAATTTTTTATTGCTCGATTCGGCGTTGGAGCTTCTTGGAGCTCTGGAAATCAATACCTGATATCGCAACACTCTTGAGTAGCAGTATCGATTGATTTCCTCTATTATTTCTGGGCCATGGCCGCACAACCTCTAGCTTTCTACGAGGAGTCTGATTTCACTCTTGATACCAAAATTGTTCCCTAGGTTCACCGCGAGGAACGCCACATCCTTGGTCATGAAGTAGTCTTCACTTTCAAGTTGAAGGCGAATGTCCTCGGACTTTGACCTTGATACTGTGCCGCCAGACTCGCTCGACCAATTCACCACGAATACCTACATACTCCGAATTGCTTATCGGAATCAACATCCCTCAACCCTTATCACAAGTCTCATTGACGCTGCAAGTCGTCTCTGATGGCTCTGTGCTCCGGGAACGCCCACGCTTCTGCTCATTATCCGCACTTTTGTACAGCTCCCACTTTACGTCAGCGAAGCGTTTGGGGTGATTGTTATACGTTAAAGTTCCTTCGTCCGCACCACCAAGCTCGGCCTCTGTAGTGTTATCCGGTTGTCTGCTGTCTACTGCAGCTTTCGCATCGATGTATCGTTTAGCAAACCAATCTTGTCGGAGTTTTCGGAGATTTGGTCGAATATACAAGCAGCATTCTTGTTGCTCGGACTGATCGCTTCGCCATTGAAAATACTGACGTTGTTTGGGTCGGTAGTGTTGTTGCATATTGAGGAGATGTTGTGTTGGGCACACAACGCCGAATATGTGTGAAGGTCGACGTTCGGTGTCGAGCAGGCGATGTGATCATTATGGAATCTCGCAAAAGCGCCAGTATGACAATGCTGAAGCGGCGTTGGAAAAACACGAACAAACAGAAACGCAGACGGTGGTGCGGACGTGGCTGAGTTAAGAACAATCTCCTCTAGCGGCAACACTATCTTAAAATATGAGCCGCTTGTGACATGATCTAGCATTCAATTTGCGAGCATTTATCGAGTTTGTATGCGAAATCCTCCACCATACTTTCCGGAAAAGAGAAGGCGGCCTTTCTTCAAGGACGGATGACCAACAACGATAGGACTGGTACTTCTTAGCCTTCCTCATGCTGGCGAAAGCCAGCTCTAGTGCATGGCATTATCCTCTGCACGGGCTTGACACTTGTCTTGAAGCGTTCGTTGAACTCGGCATCCTTCCCAATTCTATTTTCGCTTGACATGGCATACACTAAACACATATACCCGTCATCGTGCAGCTATTGAGTGGATCATACAGTGGATAAACGGTGACACCCACCTGTACCCGATTTGAAGTCTTAGTTGTCATACCGCGAATAAGCAATATTGCGGCCCGGTTCGTTCCTTGAAGCATCAGCCTGTGCATTCGTGGCGCTTTCACTCCAGACGACCCGTTCGAGCATTAACACCTACACTCTCGCCGAAAACCGATAGTCAAAACCAATGATTAGCAATCTTCTTGACCAGAGTACCAAATCGATGGTATTTCTAGGCCTGTATCGCAATCACACCATTTGAGCTTCTTCTTGTACTCTTCCACTAGTGTCGAGGGTATCGTATCCTACCTTACCCTTTTCGCCGTCTCCCTTCGCGACTCCCAACAACATCCATTACGACTAAGACAGTATACAAGAACTCCCAGAGCTTGAAGACTACTATCAAGAAAGCTTTTACTCCACTCAAATACAGTTTCGTTGAAAAGCTGGCTGTGCCGGGCCCCAATAAAAGCAAAGGCGGTTCCACCTACCTCGTTAGATAGGGATGTGATTCCACTCTCATGGAGAACGGTCTTCCATAAAAAAAATACGGCGCTTGCAATTGCAAAAGGAGAATATGCAGAGCCAAGATCAGTGTCGAATTTTGGGACATCCGAGACCAGGCATAATTTAGGAGGAGGAGCGCAGTACTCTGTACGGAGGCACGAGGCCTGCGATCACTGTACATCCGTCTTACAGGGTGCCCCGCCCATATATGCTCACCACTTGACCACTATTCAAGAATTGGTAAATCCCAATCGCTTCTATCGTACATTTTATCTGATGTTTCCAGGGTTCTTGTCCGTATGCATTGCAAAAGATCCACGCCGTTGGACTTTGACGGTTGTTGTATGTGGAGTATGCATGGTTGCCATTCCTTTGCTTTCCTAACAAAGCATCGCTAATATGCTTCCTATCCACATCGGACTATCGCCGGATATTCGGTGTCGAATCGGTATCTCTGAAACGCTTGTTGTGAAGACCATTTGCTTGTTGCGTTTAGTAGCGCGTTAATGGGTAAGAAACTTGTCATCTATGAGGTATTGGCGAACTCGGATTCGGCAAAAGCTGTTATTTACATAGTACTACCACTGTACGGAGTATCTAGGTAGTCAACTAGATATATACTTGGAAATACGACCTAGATATACGCGGTGCTGAATCTCCGTCGGATTACTTGCGGATATGTATAGCCACCACACCACCAACGATTCACGCTACTCCGTATGCACTATCGCCTTGTTCGTCAAGAGAGCTAAATTTGCGCAATCTATCTATTGCCGAGGTCTAACTTCTTTGCTTTAGCTACCGTAGTTGTGGCACCGCGAGTACATCTTTCGTTTGCTCCGGGCTCGCGCATATAGAGCTATTTAGAACGTGCCTTACATGAATACCAGTGTTAGTGCTTGTAAAAAAAAATAGACCTACGACTCCCGCTATAATATAAAAGCGCATTCGGGATCTGAGAGTTGTGTGGCGGGCTTGCGATGGATATGAAGTAAATCTGGCTTTGATGGGGATCGCAATGAAGCTCTGGGATCCAGAGATGTAGCATCCTTCTTGAGATTCTTTCACTGGAAATAGTGACGCGGGTTGACACGTTTTTGCGTGGTAATGCGATACACAAGCAGGAATTATGAGGGGAGAACGATCGTAAATACGATGAAATAGCTCATCTACTCTTTGTTTCTTTCTAGAAAAGGTGATGTTCACTGCTGCGAACCCCGCAAAGTGTGACATTACGGGGTTTTTGGAAGGTTGAGACGTGCTCTCCTATCCAAATAACCAGAATGTAGGTATGATCAGATTTCATTTTGAATGTATTGAGAGAGCTACCTACCACGCATTCACAAAAACTGCAATGAGAGAGTGATTATCATACGCGTATCTATAAGCCAGTCTAGAAATCGTAAGGACTAATGTAAAGTCACAAACCCTCACGCCGTATCCTACACGAAGTCAAGAACATTAGCAACGTTCCTAATGCTAGGAGAAAAGCTCCTTACGCCCTTCATATTCTCAAGCATTGGTGAGTGATGAGTGAGATCTTCAAAAAGATGCGAAGAGGGCGTATCAATGTGTTACGGTACAAGAGAGAGCCTTAGAGAACCCCTTTTCCAAAATGGGTTGTTCGTGGATGACCGATCAAGGCCAGAGCTAGAATTTCTAACTTCCATGCATGTGGTGGCCACGCCAATTCATCGCGCTGTGTCTGATAGGAGCTGATAAGGACATTAGATTTCTAGTCGACGGCAAGACTATTGTAAATTACGGTATTATTATTATGTTGAGCATAACTATTACGGATCAGGTGTCACGTATGGTTTGTAGTTTGGTAAATTAGCTTGTTGAGCAATTGGTTTGGTATAATTAGTTAGTTTGCTACACCAAACTTGGTAGTTTATAGCTAAGTATTACTAAATAGTAGACTTAACTCTAGAGATATAAACTAGAGCTTTCTACTTATAGATAGTAAGACTAGAGTGTATAATACTAAGCTAATTACTAGTTACTCTTACTTCCTTTAGATTACTATATATAACAATCCAGGACCGTTACAGGCATCGCCGAGAGATTCCTTTCAGACCCAGACTAAACGCCGTCTAAAAAGACTCTAACTATAGGTATATAAAGTAGACTTTCTCCTTTAGTAGTTTAGTAGTTTTCTATTATCCTTTTATACTAGACCTTTAGGTAGTAATTAATCCTTAGTTTTTATTTTTACTATATACTTCTATATACCTCTAAGTTAATTCTTACCCTATTTAGATCCCTTTCTTACCTATACTATTATACTAAGGTAATAGAAAGTATTATATTATAGGAGTTAAAGAGTAAGTACTAAGAGGCTTAGCCTAGTATCTATATAATCTATGACGTTATAATCATCTAATCATTCCATTACCGCGGTACATGGTTATGGGTACGCGAAATGTGTGGGTGCTTGAGTATGCAGGTCATATTCCAAGGTGCCGAGATCGTCATATATAGGAATACCACTCACGTGTCGGAAATGATGGAGTCTAGGGGGTAGGAAAGGAAAAGGGGAGAAGGATTGTGAGATGTTGTGCTTACATCTTGTTTGTGTCTATAGGTGCATATGTACCTGATTCTAGATGGATTCCTATGTTATCAATCACAGCTTCAGAACGATGGAGACTGCCCTGTTGAATGTGATTATGATTTACGCTCTGTGCTTTTTTCATGTTGCTATCACGACTCATAGATTCAAGCTATACCATGGAACCAATATAAGAACAATACCCTCATTATCAATGGAAGAAGCATTCCATTCAGATCAGGTACGGTTGCAACAAGCTTCATAGCGTACCACCTACCAAGCAAGCCTTCCAACCATGTACGTAGTACCACGATCTTGTTGATCGCACATCGATCAAATCTCCACACAGCAAGGATTCAATGATAGAAAAAAGCTGCCAATAACAAACAACTGCACAGTTGTAGCCAATCACAAGCCAATCACAAGCCAAGAACACAGCCAATCAGAATCGCGTTTTTATATCAATGAAATCCTGCGCTTTCTGACCAACAGCCGCAGCGTAATGGCTTCGCTCGTTCTTTGCTGCGTAAGTAGAAGGCTAGGTACTTGAGTGATAAGCCCACTGTGGTTGAAATGGTGGGGTGTGTAAATGTGTCTTGAATTGTCTCTTTGACACCCCACACCGGCAGGATATGCTACATTGACAGAACATGACAGAACATGCCACACTGACAGAACACACCAGAGCAACGACTCGTACAACCAGCCACACCCCACCACTCTCTCTACCCCCAACCGTTCCAATAAATCGGAGAACATCGTCAAAGTTCAAAAACAAAGTATCCAATTCTAGCCATCTAATTACCCAATCGTCTATATCTAAGCCTCCCAACTCCCGTCACCAAGATTTCCAATTCTATAAATATCTTTCCAAAGGATAAAGACAGTACGGAGTACTCCGTATCTACTCGCTTGAAGAGAACGAACAATAGTAAGCCAAGCCACGAACGCTCACTTTCCCAACGCCAAGATGACAAGCCATCCTACACGCCTTATCTCGCAAACATATGCTGAATGACGAACGACCCTCGTGTAGGTTCCAACGCCAGGCTGGGAATGGGAATAGGAATAGAAATCGGAATCGGAATAGGGATCGGAATAGGAATAGGAATAGGACATGGCATCTCATCATATCGTTGCGTGTCTCGCAAGTCGATGGGCATGAACAGGGGCATGGAACCAAGCTGCTATATATGATTAGTATGCGGTATACTCCAGGAAGCAACCACTTTGAACGGTGTGACCATGTGCTTGTGACTTACTCCGCAGGCGATCAAAAAATGCAAAAGTCCTTAGTCCGTATCGAGGTGTCAAGGTATTCCGTACAAGAAAGACTCCAAGGCTTCCCTCCCCTCTCCAGACGCCCCCCCGATCGCGCTAATTACCGCGTAAACTGTTGAATACCCATCTGCGCATCTCCCAGGGCCCCTCGAGCCTGCATATTGGCCACTGGAAGGGCAAATTTCCCGCGTCATATATATTCTCAACACACAAACTTTCCTTCTGCTATACCTGGGATTCCGCAGCGGCGTTCTAGAACGTGTGGCAGCAAAAGGGTCGTACCCTACAAGATCCAAGGATCTTGTGGTACATATACGCGACAAAACGTGAACAACCTGTGTGAATCCCTGATAATAGTGTCCGCTGCCATGTCCATTATCTCCCCTCAGGGATAATAGCTGCACCGATTCACAAAAGTTGTCAGGATTCGGAAGCCCGGTCGCCCAACCAACCAACCGCGCATCCCCGATTCCCAACCCAGCGCGCATCCTCATCCTCCTCGCCGTCCACAACACTAGCCCAACGTATATGAATTCAGCCTAGGGCCTCGCTTGCGCATCGAAGGTGGAAGAGGTATTGTTCTCCGGCACGTGACGCTTCGCAAAGCAGGGGCGTCACAATCGGGCCTTTTATGCACCCCACGCGTTCCCAGTCTGCAAAGGACCTATACAATATTGTACATCGAGCAGGCGAACCGAGCCGAGCGAGTCGGAAATCAAAACGGAGTGAATCTCGCCTTTCGGCATTCTTTCCCAGCCAATTCCATGCTTGCGGACGCATGACTCCGATCTGGGTTTGGCACTGAGGAGTGGAGGATGCCGCTGCTGTTGCCGCTGCTGCCGCCAGGCTTGGCTAATTAGCGGTGAGCGAGCGAGCGAGCACGTGTAGGTAATAGCCAAGTACTGTGCTCTCTGAGGTCTGGCTGAACGGTGGAGGGTGGAGGGTGGAGGGGTGGAGGTCGACATTTGGGATGGCGAGTGGGCTAGTCGAGGTCTGAGAATGGGGTTTCTAGTGGTGAAGGTAGTATTGAAGATAGTCGTGGCAAAAGCTCTCGTCGCATTGAATCGAGTGCCTGTCGTAGGCTCTCCTGTCCCCTTCGTTAGCCGACTTGGCCCATCTTTCTTTATCGAGCTCTGAGTTGCGTGCGATCGCGGCGATGAATGATGCTCCGGTCTTGCATTTTTTTTATATTTCTTTTCGAGCTTCTTGTAAACTTATCTCCTCCCATTGTCCTATAATCGCATCCATCCGCGCGTTCTCCATGTCTGAAGTGGGCTTGCGCAAATCCGCAATATACTGGCTACTTACTATGACGGCGGCATTCCTCGTCCACTCCTCGCTCTGAAATTGGTCGACTGCATCGATGATCTCGGGAGGTAAGGGTATATGCAGCTTTTGACAGGCTTGAGTCAAAATTCGGAAGAGGAGTTGTGCGTAATATATATAAGAGCTCATTTTGTAGAGGGCTCGTAAACAAGTTAGTAGACCTTGGTAGAGCTCGTTGGCAGTGTCGTGGACGATGATGGAGTGATCTTGCAACGCGACTTCTTCGAGTGTGCCAGTGCTGGTGACTATCAATGGTTCCAATATCAAAGTGATTGCGTATGTCCATCCGTGGCGTAGGTCATTGAGCATGATCAGTCGACCTAATTCGCGGATGGCGATTCTCGTATAAGAGCTTGCTTGGTCCCGATAAGCTCGTATTCGGTCTATGGTACTCTCGCCATTCAGAAACGGTTGGAACAATCGGACGATTGCTACGTGATACATCATTCTGCAACCGATCAGTTGATTGCTCAAGGTTTCGCGGGCATGCCCTTACGCTGCAAGTAAATTTTCAGGCGATGGAGCGTTCTCTGGACGCAGGTTTGATGGTAGTGCGGCATACCAAGCTTTCAATTTGAGGTAGAGTATTTCGATCTGTTCAGGCTTTGGAGGTATATTGGAATCGGGATCATCCCTATCGATGAGTATTTTTGAGCACTCTAGCATGATGAGACTGCGAGAACATTGGCTGCGAAACAACGCTGTTCTACGTTAGTGTGAGGGCCGTAAAAGTGATATTTAAGCCTACCTTCTTTATCAGGGGTATCTTCGTAGGGAATTTCAACAGGCGGTTGCGATGAGATAATAGCAGGGAAATAATAGATCAATGACATGGACCTAGTCAAGTCAGAAACGAACGATACAAAGTCATGATAGGACGTACAGTTGGAAATTGAAGAGCACCCAGGCTGTAACGGCTCGAACCTTCTCCCACTTTTTGACTGGGACTTGACGAGGGGTCTTGCACGCTGGCGAAACACGGAAAAGGCCCAAATCTTGAGCAATTCGGCAGGCCTCTGACAAGAACATCTTACCAACTTTATCCCGTCCATGCTTTCCGAGCACCATGAATAGGCATAAAGCTCCTTGTAATCGAGTAAGGCTGTCTTGACCTTCGCCCTGTTCCCACAGTCTTCGTGCTTCACGATAAAACCGTGTCAAGATATTGTTATCGAAGGGTTTCGACCTGTCGTTGACGAGAGGTGAATGGAACTGGGTAACAATTAGAACGTTATTGTGATTGCGAACACTCTAGCGCGGGTCTTTACTTACACATGCAGTAGCCAAAAGCGCATTGACGAGAAGCTCAGAGCAGAATGTTGTTTCGCCAGTCGACAGATCATCGAGAAAAATATCCCAATCAAGTATGTGATAATAACTGTACTCCCATTTGTGCCATGCAAACATCAGCAGCGAGAGAGAGCGGCTATCATTGCTGATCGAGGTCCAGTTCTTCGTAGCCCCCAGGCGAGGGTCAGTTGGGTGATCTGACAATGAAAGAGAAAGGAAGGAAGCAGGCGGGTTAAAAGAAGTCTGGCCATCTAAACTGACGTTGGTCAAAATTGACCGCATGATGAATATCCATTGGTTCTTCCTAACTTACCTGGTGGAGACATCCATATCAGAGACGTGCCGACGTCTCTGGCTTGGAGGCCCTTCTGAGTTGAGGGTAAGAATACCAGGGAAGTGAGCATTGTTCGGGTCAGAATTGGGGTAGTCCAAGGCTAGGCGGAGTGGCGGTAGGGTTATATTGTTCGACGCAAGTTCGGACTGGCGCCTCGACGAAGAGCCCAAGGTAGGAGGGCAGGGCGTACGTGATTCCAGGTGCCTCACAAGCTCAGCAAGCTCTTGGATCTGTTGAGTCTGGCTTGCATCCGGAGGGGTCGTGCGTATTCTCTTCAAGAAATCCTGAGCTTCCTGTTCCGGCTGCAGACGAAGGAAATCGTAGAGCTGGCGCAGATTCGAAAGCTCACCCCGGATCTCTTCATTCTTCCTCTTCATCGCTTGGGAGGGCTTTTCGTTTGGCCCAAGCTCATAGATGCAGTCTGTGTCCTTTTGAGAACAACAGGTACAAATAGGGCGAAAGCCATCACACTACGCCGTGTTAGGAGATCGACCGTACTGTGGGGGGGTTTGAGGGTACTTTTGATTTCCTTTTTCTGCCTGTGATATGCAATCAGCAAAATGCTCGTTACGGAGGTTGCTCCATTTCCTCGTCGTCCTGTAGAACAGGTTCCGTCCAGACGCCGTCGAAAGCGAAGAGATATCAAGATTGGTATTGATACGGAAAGGCAGACTCACAGGCGACACATGCCCCCAGTGTGACTGTCCGCTTCGGTTTTTGGGTTAACAGCGGCCTGCCAGGTGGTTGTGGAGGAGGCTGTTCTTCCATCGGTGCTGGTTGCAGTGGACGAAGATTGTTAGCCATGGCAAACTCAATAGCACGACTCGAAGATCGATGAGACCCAGCAGGCCATATACCATCTCTGCCTCAGATCGCATGGGCAGGTGGGATGAATTGGGGGGGGAGTCTGTGAAAAAGAAACGAGTCACGGGCGGTGAACTCTGGCTGGAATGGAAAGGCAAACATGGTCTAAGTTATCAACCACAGGGCCCGCCCATGCAGAGAAGAAGGATTTTCGGTGGGGAAAGGAAGGCTTGCCGGTAAAACATGTCGAGAGGACACGGACATTGGTTGCGAGCACGCACAGGGGAAGCCGAGCCGCGCAGAACGCCAACGCCCTACCGGCTGGCTGTCTATCGAGGGCTTCACGCTACACATGGTGCATGCTACATAACGACATAAGCGAGGGCTGTCTGCGGAAGCCTCTTACTACCATGAGTATCAGCAAGTGAATGTCAAACCTGAGCCTTAGCTCTTGAGGCTTTTAGTGTGTGTGAGCAACGTCGTCCTTCGGAGTGAGGTCCGGTAGCAAGTGATTGGCATGCTCGCGCTGCGTATCCGTCACAATCTTTGCATCTCATTAACGTCCGCTAGATGGATATCCTCCATATGGAGGAGCAGTCTGTTTGTTCCTGGGTGTTTCTGTCGGCTGGGTGTGATGTGATGTGTTAGTGAAGACGTCGAGCACCTGCGGCGTTGCCAAATGCCTCTGAGCGTTCCGACAGCTGTCAATTGCTGTCTGACATTTGCCTTTCAAGGAGATTTGTCATCTTGACCTATGTGTAGAGAGAAGGACATGACGCGCACATGCATACACATGCTATCTACGTGTGCAAGACTCTGTGGCGGCGCAGAGAACAGAGACGGGAGTGCCGGAATGCGCGACAGAGCCTGCCACTGGTGTCGTAGAGCCTGTTGCTGTCATCGATCTTCCTTTTCGAAAACTATACAATCACTCTACCCTGCATTCGGCCATCAAAGCCCCGAGGCCTCAGTCTCCCTCCCTTCCATGTCTATGCTATGTTGATGTATTGCATGCACAAGCCCGCCCGCCAAGGCATCCGCTAGCAACGGCGTTCCGCGCATGGGGTTAGGGTCCATGAGGATCATCAGTCAGTAGGGTATTTGTAACGATCTACTATCTACTAGTATTCATGTAGAGACCGTCGATATGGAACATCTCATGTGGCACAGAGGGTGGAAGCAGCCTCAGTTTACCGGATGCTCTTCGCTGCCTGCAAGCCCATAGCTACTATGTAAGACCACCCCCCATGCAGTGATTATGCTGGTGATAGCCACACCCCCCCCAGGCATCGAGTATCTGTCTATAGAATACAACCCTCTTCCAGGTGTCGGAAAAGGGGCATCGGCGACCTGAAAAGGCTCCAAAACTGACAGGTTCAAAGGGGCTAAGCGCTATGCATCAACGGGTTCGGTGGCGACGGCTTGGAAGTGCGGAGACCATCGACACTTCGCTGGAAACATATTGTATCGCCATGATGCATAGCGCAAACGGGCCTACGGGATACCAGGGCCCCTATACCCTATTATCATGTACTCACCTACTGTCCTGGCGAGTACCATCTCACTGCCATTCCATGCTCGATACCCCGTACTGTGCGATGAAACCTTCGAACCCCCGCTGCAGCCAAATGATCGACAATGACGCTGCCAATCGATAGCTCCAATAGCTCTGCCCCTCCGACGACGACAACCTGGGAGCGTGGGAGCGTTTGAGACCTCGAGGCTGAGCATGTTCATTTGGACAAACAGATGAGGGTGGAGGGACCCCGACAAGGGAACACTGCGTTGGCATCATACATCCCTTTGCTCTAGTGCCTTCAATTTGTTTATACAAGATGGAGGGATGACGTGAGCAGCAGACCGAAAGCCTACTGTTGTCTAGCTGGGCGCATATAATTGATGCTATGTATATTTATATGAATTACTAATCTTGTGCATAAAACAATTAATCCCCTCCTCACGTTATGAATGTCAAACGTGTACCTAGGCCGTGGTGCGTGTCAAAACCAGGCTGATGTGCTCGCCGACTACTGTGTAGTCCATCACTCTATCTATCCATGTACAGTACATTGCAATGTAGGCGAACCCACCCGTGCAGGGAGTGTCCGTTTTCAACAAAGCCAATGTTGAGCTAGGGCGCCGGCAAATCATGGCCAAGGGAGTCTCGTCCGCACTTCATGATTGGTGTGTACCGTGCAGTGCAACTGGCAACCCTAGTCGCCACCTTTCGGTATGTACGATGTACACCGATACGAGGTCCATCTACTCTGTACAGTATACAATATATAGACGAGTATAGCGCTACATACCTGGAGCGGGCACTAGTCGCGGAACAGCGGCTATTCGCTAGCAAATCCTCGGAATAGTCGAACCGCTCCAATCATCTTATCCGCCACCCGCAGCTTTCTTTTTGGCATTGACGGTGCTGCTGTTGAGCTTGCGCAGGAAATTGTTTTTGACTCCCTTGCCCTTGATCTCCCTGTTCCTGTTTTTTCCATACTCGACATATGCCATGTCCTGGCCACCCGACAGCTCCGACAAAGTACCGGCTGTCCTCTTTGCTTTGCTTCTCAACTTGGTGGTCTTGATCATTCCAAACGCATCGCCTTCTATCCTCTCCGCTTCCATTTCCGCGTCTTTGGCGAGGCAAATCTCCATGAGCAGCTCGCGTCGCTCTTGTGGGGTAGAAAAGGCCAGGTCGGTTCGTTTATCTAATCCTTCCAGGCGGGTGATGACTTTGAAAGCATATCCCTGATCGACAAGAAATGCTTGCCGCCGAGACGCATAGTAGATCTCGTCGGTATCTTTTGACACAAGCGTGTAGAAGAAGGCATTGAAACCTTCATCGTTTCTCCTCTTTGCTCGGAGAATCCTGCCGAGGCGCTGAGCTTCCTGACGACGGGACCCGAAATGCGACGAAATTTGGATAAGACATGTCGCTTCGGGCAGATCGAGACTCGTGTCGCCAATCTTGGAAAGGAAGATTGTATTGACCTCAGGGTTGTGCTGAAAGTTTTCAAGGATGCGCATCCGCTCGTGCTGCGGCGTACCGCCGTAGATGTAGGCTTTGCAGAGAGTGCGCGCATACTTTTCCAGAGCGAACACATTGTCTGAAAAGATGATGATCTTATCGCCTCGTCGCTCATGATAGTCGATAAGGTACTGACAAGCCTGGAACTTCCGGGGGTTCAATGACTGGAGCACAATCTTCTTGTTGACTTGTCCGCTCGACTTGAGCCATTCGGTGTAGAATTCGGGCGTCATCTGGCACCACACTTCGGCGCACTGCACTTTGGCGATGTGTCCCTGCTCCGAGAGCTCTTGCCAGTTGGCTTCGTATAGTTTGGGTCCAACAAGGAAGTTCAAATCCCCGATCTTATCGTCTTCTCGAAGCAATGTAGCCGTCAAGCCGAGCTTAGAGTGCGACGCGACAGCATACGTGACCTTTTTAAACATCTTGGCGGGCACAACGTGGACTTCATCAGCAATGAGCAACCCCCACTCTCGTCCTTGGATAAAGTCCATCACCTTCTGAGAATCGTGCGAGCGAGCACGAGCCTGGGTGATCATGGCGTAGGTAGTGATAAGAATACCCGCGTTGCCTCTGAAACTTGCCTTGTTCTCAGCCGTGAAGCAGGCAATGTCGTCAGGATTTATATTCGACCACTTGATGAATTCTGACCGCCACTGTACTACCGACATGGCACTGGTGCACAGTACAAGAACGGACTTTTTGACACCGCAAGCTGCAGTGATGCCTACCAGAGTCTTGCCAGCGCCACATGGGAGCACTATAATGCCCGAACGAGCACGCGAATTGGAGAACATCTTGCTGAGAGCCTTCTCTTGATAGTATCGGATTTGTGCGTGCGGTTTGAGATCAATATCAAGATTTGCGTTGACTTCATCATTGTTAAAATCGTACTCTTCAGTCAAGGGAAGGCCGAGCTTCTGGCATTGCTTGATGACTTCCTCGCGAGCGTCGCTCCTGATTTGGAATGAGTGAATTTGCGCCACGTCCTCTTCATCTTCTTCTCGTAATGCGGCAAGCATGTCAACCGGGGCTTGGGGCTCCGCCTGGGGGGGCTGGGCTATTTGCGTGGCACCAGCCGCCATTTTTGTGCCTGGAATTGCCATGACCCCGATCTTGGGAGCAGCTTCTTGTATCAAACCTTGGGTGTTGTCTGCACGACACGATGCGACGATAGGGTCCTGAAGCAAACGCTGCAGAATTCCAGGATCCTCGCTCTCAATATAAGAAAGCGTCTTCTTCAGCACAATCTTGGCCTTTCCGAACGAGCCAGTGGACTTCCTGACGAAAGCAACAACTTCGGGGCCTAGAGCGGATTTAGAGTAACGCTCCAGTCTGCCGATGATCTCCTTGGTGGAGTGTCCGACAGACACAGCGGCAAACAGGCTGTGGGCGGTCAGCGCGTACTCGTGCATACGCGAGACTCGCGACACAGGCTCGGCGATGTTGATTAGAAAGTCTTGTGCTTCTTCGAAAAGAGGGCTGAAAGACTCCATGATGATGCGACCGTCGTTGTTGACCCAGAGAGGCCGGGTGTCGGCGTCGTGCTTCAACATATGATCAAGATTGTCGTACTTGAAGAGGAACGACGCGCCATCTCGCTTGCTGGCCTTGGTGGACGTCTTGTGCATGTTAAAGGTGCCCTTGAGATCCTCGAACTCGCTCAGGGACTCATTGTCGTCCCAGTCCAGGTCGTCGCCCTCGGCCGGCGCCTGTGCCTTGCGCTTCGGCGGCATGCTGTCTGCCTTTCCAGCGCTACGCGCCTACGATTCCTGCTGCAGTTCAGGCTAGGAGCTATATACGGGTTCTAAGGTTGCGGCGGGCAGTCGAGATGGAGGTGGACGCGGACCTCGTTGCTGATGTGCAGACAAAGGTGGTTGTGGCGGGATGGAGGCCACCACTGTCACGTAACTAAGGAAGTGCCTATGTAGGCTCCGGCTTAATGATCATTAGTCACGCAGTCACGTGCGCAACAGACACAGCACGCAGTTACAGAAATTTGACGGTAACGACGTGTGTTGGGGTGAAGAAGCGTATCGACGTTTGGGTAGCACTCGTAGAGACGAAGTTGCGCGCTGGGGTCGCGTGAACATGTGAGAGCACCTGGCTGCCCCCATAGTTACGTTATCTACGGAGTAGATATAGGCTGTCCCGATGTGTTTGTGTTGTTTGCACCAGCCTCACGGCCAGCCAGCCTTTACTTCACCACCACGCCTCACCACCGCTGCAGCGTGGTGTGATGCATTCCGATGGGCGCATCCGATTCCAAACTCAGCTTCAAGCAGGGCATCTTCCGCCTGTCGGAGCCCAAGCAGATTCCCGCCGACGATAGTTACTGGACAGGTGTACGGCTTTCATTGTCCTTCCCCCATCCCCATCCCTCCGCCCGGCAAAGCACGAGTATGCCCCCCAGTTTCTAACATGGCGCATAGTTCTGGGAGCTGCCCGAGTCTGCGGAGGATGTCTTCTCGCTCTTCTCGCCCTCCGACATCCGCCGCACGCGTGAGAATAGCCTGGAGAACCTCGAGACACTGATTCTCGCCGTGACATCCCGCCTGTGTATTCTCCGCAACCACCCTTCCTTCCCCGACCCTGAAATCGCTCCCGAACGTGATGCGCTGAACTGTATACGCGTTCTCACTCGCATCCTGCCCTTTGTTTACGAGGCCGACCACCTGGCCGCATGGGAAGACAAATTCTTCTGGGGGGCCCGGCGCAAGCGCAGCCGCCGTGGCCAGCTCAACCGCACAGAAGTGCTCTTTGACGAGGCCGACCCTGAGCAGACACCCACCGAGCGCGAGCGTGAGCGCGAGCCCGAGTTTGAAAAGGCGAAGCCACTCGCTGAAGAGATTATCGATACGCTGGTCGACCTGCTCTTCTTCTCCGAGTTTACGCTGCCCAAGGTGCCGACCGGAAAGGACAAGGTGACGTATGCGATTTGGCAGAGCGGCGTGGGCTGCAATACCCCCATTGCCTCGACGAAGGAATACGAGAGCAACAGAACCGAGATTCTGCGCTTGCTGCTCACCTTTGCGAGCAAGTCCATGTATCTCTCAGCCAATGTGTTGCCTGTGACAGGCGTCAAGTCTATTACGTACATGGCAACCATCCCCGACAAGCAGGTGGTGCTGTCTGTATTGTGCTCGCTGCTCAACACAACTCTCAAATACAACCCAGCGTCATGGCGCGTGCCGTACGACCATGTAGTGTTCAAGGACCAGAAGCAGATTCTGGTCACATACTGCTTACAGCTTCTCCTCGTGCTGGTCCTCTATCCTATCCCTGAGCCTGGTACTGGTACACCGCCGCGTAACTCTTTCCGCTATTTCCTCGGGCGTCTTCACCGTCCACAGGATTTTCAATTCTTAGTTGATGGCATGTCACGAGTCCTGAATCAGCCACTGCAAGCGACAAGCACATATCTACCTGGGAGCTCGAAATCATTGACATGGGCTCCCGAGATGATCATGCTGTTCTGGGAAACACTCCAGTGCAACAAGCGCTTCCGTTCTTTCATCATCGATACCGACAGGGCGCACGACTTCGTGGTGCTTGTACTGTATTATGCTATCGACCAACGCAACGACCCCGCGAAGTCGGGAGTAGTGCGCATGTGCATCTTTGTGTTGCAGACGCTCAGTGTCGAGCCACAATTTGGAAAGAGTTTGAACAAAACGTTTGGAGGGCAGGAGACATTGCCCGCAAGCATCCGCATTCCCAACTTCCATGGCACATACGCAGATTATCTGATCACTGTGAGTGGCACCTGGTCGTTTCAATATCACACTAACATCGAGCAGTCCATCTACACCCTACTCACTTCTAGCAAAGGCAAACTTGATGCTATCTATCCAGCATTACTCGCCATCATCAACAATATCGCACCCCATGTACAAAACCTCGGCCGCGCACCAAGCTCGAGGCTTATCCAACTCTTTACGTCCATGTCGTCGCCTAGTTTCTTGTTTGCAAATGAGAATAATCATACATTACTCCAGTCGTTGCTTGAAGCGCTGAATGCGATGATCGAGCATCAGTACCGAAGTGAGTCTCTTTCCTATGCCGATATGGGCTCAATCTCATAGCCATAGGAAACCCTAATCTCGTCTATGCCGTTGTACGATCTCGAAAGCGATTTCAGGCCTTGCGGGACTTCACTTTGGAAACTGGCCAGGAAGAGATTGCACGTCAGAATCAGCAACGCAAAGAAACTGGCGAGGAAGTCCAAAGGACAAATTCCATTGACAGCTTGCGCAGTCCCACTCTTTCGCGTACTCCGACGTTAAGTAACGTTCCAGAAGAGAACAGCACCTTCGCAATTGGAGATGATGATGAGGATGATGAGGATTCAGATGCAGAAGATGGTCAAGCCCCACTACCACCACCAAGATCACCATTGCAATCACCCTCAGAGACCTCGAGAAGTGCGTCAATTACCTCTTCCGTAGATGAATCTGTGCCTCTACAATTACGAGGCATGTCGGAGAAAGCGCGTGGAAAGATGCCCATTGGACAACCCGCTTTTTCACGGCAAAACAGCACAACGAGCCTCAGCAGCCTTGCAACACCAACGTTAGGAACAAGCGAGTTTTTTACGCCTTCTACTGCATGGGTAAGCACCTCCTCCCGCGTCCGAATGATTATGCTGATGCGCCTCAAGATTGAAAGCTGGCTCCCGGAGCTGCCACTCCACGCTATCCTCATGCTAATATCAGAGCTCGGATCCAAAATTCCCACGAGCAGTTCTTCATCGAGCGAAGACACAAGCCTAGTTCTAGATACGATCCGCTCCACAGAAGTCCGCGGTATCGAACCCTCGCCTATTCGCATCCATTCCTTTGAATGGTCGCCGCTGTCCCTAGGCTGGTACGAGTCACTTCTCTGGGGCTTCATTTTTGCCGGGGAAATGTTGGTCAGTAAAGGAACAGCAGGTGTTTGGAACAACACTAGCATCCGCCTGTTTAAGGTGCAGGAAGCTGCGGCTGCGGCGCCTAGTCTGCTTGCACCAAGAGGTGCGGTGGACGCTGTGGGGAGCAATCTGGTCCAGCGAATTGGGAGTTTGAATTTGAGGGGGAATGCGCCGGCCAGCCAGAATACCGGAACTCAGAGAGGTGGTACAGGTGGCAATCTCGGAGCGCCGCCGGGCACCGTCAGAGACGTCTAAGCGATGTTTCTTCATCTGTCAGGTGTCAAGATGGGAATAGGCAATGAGGGGGCGTAGCAGCCGTGCTCGAGGAACTCCAGACTAGTAACCCTGGAGGTGATGTGGTGTTCCATTGTGTGGCCAAAACTTGTATTTATTTGTCTCATGCTGATTAGAATAATCGACATGATGAACGGTCCTGATTGGATGACGCTGAGCAATTCCGAACCAGAATATCCCTGTGCCTCGTGTATTAACGCATTCAGGGCTCGATAGATAGTGGCGGTGCTGCGCCACGGTGTGGCGAACACCCTAGGCACCCAGGTTCCAAAATGCCATCATGCATATAACTCGAAGTGCAAATGAAGCTCTTTGACCAACGAACGCTTGCGCTGTCGAGGACAACACGCCGTGATATCTCGTGGCTGAAGACTAGACCTCAAAGACTGCATGGGAAACGCGCAAGCACCTCGCTTTTCCGGATAGTGATCGTCTTGTTACTTGTATCTAGAGGTTGTTCTGCGCATTTTGGCTGTTACTTTCAAAGGCATCTGATACCTCGTTTGCATGCACCGCAGCAGGAATTTCTCACCAGGCCGTTCAGAATCCCGCTTGCGTCTGATTTTCTCTTGTGAGCTCGCGATCTGGACGCAGTGGGCGCAATAGCCCAAGTACCTGGTCTCTATGGAAACGACGGCGAAGGATGAGGATGGGCCGGAAGGTGTTACGCCGTATTCAATGCATGTACGTTCATACTCGCTGCCTCTTGTTGGGCTCTGCTCTTGGTCTGGATACGGTGGATAATGAATGGATGGATGCTGATGTTGGTGTTTTTGCTACTGGTGCTGCAGGTCTCATCTAGATATCTCGATCTGACGCGGAAGAAATTGGAATTCACGCGATTGCCGCGAGAGCTTGAACTGGGCGAGCAAAGGAGGTGGGAGCTGGGGACTCCGAAGACGGTACTTGAGCCATTGCTGGATTTTTGGTAGGTTCGATCTATTGTATCTATGAGACGAGAGGGAGGGAGAGAGAGGGGGGAAGAAAGAAAGAGAGAGAGAGAGATACCCAGGTAAGCAGACGGCTGAGAGGTTGCAGTTGATGCATTCACCCGAGCGCGGTGTATCGCTGGTCAAACCTACCGACGGTCTGGATGCGCAATTCACAGGACAGGCCGGCACCTGGTCTAGCGGATGTGATAGCGAACGGCACAACGCATCTATGAGGTCTCGGTACTCTGTACTCCGTATCGGTTTTTGCCATGTCGTTTCGCAACCAATGCCTCCATCGGGCATCGCGTCCTGCTTCCAATAATGCGCTCTGGGTTGTTTGGCAAAGAGATGGATCCTTGATGTGAGTTGCGCGTCCGGATCGGCGTCGACGTGGTACTTGCTTTCTGCGTCGGAAGAGGAAGGTGTAGTCGGTACCGAGCACAATGGGAAGCGCATTGCACGCACCAGACGGAAAGAGGGCAATATCGTCGAGTTTTGCGTCTCCTGCTGGGCGAAGGACAGATCTTGAGATTGTCCTTTGCAAAGAGGTAAATGTAGACACTGCCACTCGGTCCGATGAGCTTGCATGTGGCCATGGGCGAATCTACACTGAATCCTCTGTTCCTATGATACACAGATTAAGAAGCCGACTAATGCTACCACAGGCTCGAGACCTACGACTGGCGAACACAGGAAGCTCACTTTAACACTACTCTTCCACAATATCGCACTATCATAACCTTGCCACCATCAGTACCGCCAGCAGACACTCCGGAGAGTCTTGAATCTGGACAATCACAGTCGCTGCGCATCCACTTTGTTCATAGACGTTCCAAGCATGCCAATGCTTTGCCTCTCCTTTTCTGCCATACATGGCCCTCGTCCTTCCTTGAGGCCGGGAAGATCATTGATGCTCTCGTAGATGCACAAAGGCTATCAAGTTTTGGAGTAGGTGCTCAGCAGGCTTTCCATGTTGTAGTTCCAAGCATCCCAGGTTTTGGGTTCAGTGATGCGAGCCCAATGGAAGGCTTTGGATTGAAGGATACGGCAGAAGCTTTCAACGGGGTAATGCTCAGATTGGGCTATGAGCATTATGTTGCTCATGGAACCGGATGGCAAGTGACTGGATCTTTTATCAACACCAAGAATTGCTAACAATAGCAGGGGCTTCAGTATCTGCCGAGCATTAGCATTGAACCACTCACAGTACTGCGCTGCTGTCCACACGGTAGATCCATCGTTCGCGGAACCGACGCTGAGGCAGAGCCCGGCGGCTTTTTTCAAGTACCGGCTTGCAAAGATTACACGGGGCGCCTGAGCAACCGTCGAGTGCGCAGGAGAGCGAGACGAACGCGAGGGACTACTTGTGGTCGCCGATCGAGGTGCTCAATTTCACCATGATGCAATGGCTGCCGGGACCTGAGGCATCACTTCGCTGGCTGCGCCGCGCACACATCGACAGCGCACCAGACTTACCTCTCAGTACCTCTTATAGTAGCATACGGCTTGGAATAAGCTCCTTCCGAGGTCGCAACAGTCATGGCAGTGCGTCGCCAGTCATGTGGGGAAGCGCATCGTGGCCGGTCTTTTGGGTGAAGCGACACCAGCGGCCAGCATCACTCGCAGCATGGGAGGCTCCAGACCAACTGGTCTTGGATATGCGCGAGTTCTTTGGTACGGTCCCATTGCACCCCACGGCCATCGTCAACCTTCCCACTCGGGCAACTTCACACCGTCCACCGCGGCCCATACGATAACATCCGTGGATGGCAGCTATAGCTATATTGCTCCGTTCTTATGCGCATATAGCTTGGGTCGGGCAGTCAGACGGATAGAGGGGGAAACGAAGAGGCCGTAGGTGCAGTGCGGTGCAGGCTTGGAGGCGTAGTGCTTGCTGGGTTGGGAGCGGAGGATGCAGGTAATGCAGCGCATATCTAGCGGCAATTGAGAAGGTTCGACGCATAGCAGAGTAATATATGGTTGGGTACGGAGTACATGCATAGTGGAATTGCGGTAGAGATATCGGTGTCCTGGAGCGGCTTCATCACGTGTGCACGGTTGGGCAACGAGGCGCGGAAAGGAGGTATGTACGGAATACCTGACACAGCAACGAAAGCAACGCGATGAGCAATAAATACAACTCAGCTGAGAATCTCCCTGGATACTGGCCTGGCGGACGGTGCAAGAAGAGTGACGATTCTGACACATGATAGTATCTACAGTATCTCTAGGTGGTTTGATACGAACAGCGGGGAGGCCTGGGCTAAATAAAAACTGACATGGTCGCCGGGATCGTTTGACAGTGCTGGCTTGGGCCATCTATGACAAGCGCCATGCAGCCACTCAAGCACTCAAGCTTGACGTAGGCGGGAAAATAACGCAAAATTCTACAGAGCTCCCTCGCTCACGCTTCACGACAGCATCTTCCAACGTCTTCCAACACATCCATACTGTGCACTGCACTGCATATCCAAGCACCCGCCCATCGACCGAGTATACCTGTACGTATTACCACCTAGGACGTGCACTGTGTATCTGTGTGCCGCGCCCATTCACGCACTCACTCACTCACTCACTCACTCACTCACTAATTGCCTATGCAGTCCCCTCTTACCCACACCGCAGCAGCAACCCAGGTTCAACACTCGCACAACCTCAATTACCATCGTCAAGCTGGCGCACCCAGTCGCCGCGTGCTACCATACTGCATAGGCTGTGACAGCCTGCAGCCCGCTTCCGTCGTCGACTCCACCATCTTCTATGCGTCAAGAAGACCTCGTGCGCTTTCTGTCCAAGCCTGCGAAGTGAGTTGCTGCCCACCACCGCTCTCGCCCTTCAGTAATCTCATGGTCTTCTACGGGTGAATATAGCTGACGTGTGTAGGCCCAGATAACACTCGCTACTCCCCACTCCACCATCACCGCCATCGCCGTACCTTTTCCCCAACAAGCAGATCCTCGTCTGCTGGACCCGATACTTGCCCAGGGTATCGGAATCTGGTTGCCCGAGGACGCCAACTTCTGACACCATTTCCCCGCGAAAAGCCTCGTTTATCCCCCTCTCCGCCAGACCCCCCTAACGCCCACCCGGACGTTATCCCCCATCATACATTGTAGCTGGCAGCCGCCAGCCCATACAAGCTCTCCCCTCCCGTGGGCCTTCTCTTCTCAGGCGAGCACCGCATTGCTTGTCTGAGCGGCAGATTGTGCTTCACCGCCAACAGCCAATCCACAACCACCCGGTAGCCTGCCATTTGAACACGTCTCACGCCAAAGTCAAGCAACTCGTGTAGCCGCACGTCAGTAGTCAAGAGATGGTCAATACTGAGATTCCTCCGCACTACACTGCGTCTCCGTCCTCGCATATCGGAACACCGCATTTGACTATCAATAAGGAGGCTACCATCGATCTTGACTCTAGCAATGCTTTCGAGGGTATGTGGCCTTGAATCAATAACGTGTTACAAAACTGACAGTTCCAGGCCCCGAGAAGCTCCTAGAAGTATGGTTCAGCTCATCTGCTACTGACCTCCCTGGTCGTGCTGGCCCACACGGCCTCAAAGCCGTGCCAGCCGAGACCTGGAAGGAGATGCTTGATCTGGTCAACTGCAAGGTCCTCTCCGTCATCGAATCTGACCATGTGGATGCCTACCTTCTCTCCGAATCCAGCATGTTTGTCTTCCCGCATAAAGTAGTTCTCAAAACCTGTGGCACGACTACTCTGCTTTGGGGCCTCCCTCGCCTGTTGGAAATTGCTGCCCTCGATGCAGGCTTTCCCTACATGGCCGCCCAGCCTATTCGTGGCGTCTCGGCTGCTGCTACCCCCTACCGTGTTTTCTACAGTAGGAAGAACTACCTTTACCCCGACCAGCAGCGCGGACCTCACCGCAGCTGGCGCGACGAGGTCCGCTACTTGGACCAGCGCTTCCAAGGCGGCAGTGCTTACATGATTGGAAAGATGAACGGCGAGCATTGGTACCTCTACATCACTGGTCCGGACACTAGCTTGACCCCACCCCCTAGCCCGGATCGAGAAATCCCAGTGACGGAGACGACGTACATCAACCACCCTCAACGCCTGCTCCGAGAGCAGAAGACGGACGAAGAGGGCGACGAGACTTTGGAGATGCTCATGACTGACCTCGATGAAAAGAACGCCCGTCAGTTCTATCTCGAGGACGCGAGTGCGGTCGCGGAAGGTCGCTTCTTTCAAAAGGCTTGTGACGCTCGCAAGCATGCTATTTCATCCCTTGGCTCTATCCCGGAGGAAAAAAGTGACAGCCTTGGTGGCTCAACTGTGCTTAACCCTACCCGTTCGGAGGACAGCTTTGATGTGTTCGAGCAGACCTCCTCTGACCACAAGGGTTTTACCTCGGACGATGAGCCGCTTACTTTCCCAGAGGAACTAACCACCGAGGGTCACACTTTGGGCACGATCGTCTCCGAGACTTGTGGCCTGTCTGACGTCTACCCCACTTCAAAGTATCCAGATGCCCGCATCGACTCTTACTTGTTCACTCCGTGCGGCTTCTCTGCCAATGGCGTTATCCCAGCTCCAGGTGGCGCTACTGTTGGGTCGAAGAAGGGCTCCGATACTGCCCACTACTTCACTGTTCACGTCACTCCCGAGCCGCAGTGCTCCTACGCCTCCTTCGAGACCAACGTTCCTGCTCACCAGTCTGGTCGTGAGACTGCCGACATCGTCGAGCACGTTGCTGGCATCTTTAAGCCCGGCAGGTTCAGTGTTACCCTCTTTGAGGGTAAGCCAAGTGAAGACGCGTTGAACAAGACGGCTAGCAAGAGCAAGCGTATGGAAACCATTCCTGGCTACCGGCGCGTGGACCGTATCGTGCACAACTTGGATGGGTACGATTTGGTCTTCAGGTACTTTGAGAGGGACGATTGGAAAGGGGGTAAGCCGAGGTTGGGTGAAATCTTCGTGTAAGTGAGGTGGGCGAGGTTGTGGAGTCTGGCTCAGAGAATGGATGGCAACAAAGGATGTGATTTTGTCAGATGCTCTTGCTGCAACGAGTTCACTTGTGCCCGGGTCATGGAGGAGGGTTGTTGTGGATGGTTTCGGTTATTTCACTCATTCCTTGAATAGTCCAATGTCTGTCACTCTTTTCCCCCAATGTCGCACTTTGCCTGTGTTGTATGTGCTGTGGTGATGCGAGGTGAGCCGAGTAGAGATCTATTCACAACGCGCTTAGAGTTGCTTCTTTCGTGCATGACTAGATGGCACCCCGCCGCCGCGTTCGCCCTCGTTAGCCGCCACTTTTTTGCCTCGATTGCTAAGCTGCTCTCCATCTCTGCAACACAATGCCATCCTGTCGCGCCCAACCTTCTCCTCCGCCGCTAATTCACCGCTGCTACACGAAAATAGCCGCACCAGATTGGCGATATGCCGCTCGATAACATCAAAAACATCATACTGGTCCTCTCCGGCAAAGGCGGGGTAGGCAAGTCGAGCATCACCACCCAACTCGCCCTCACGCTCTCGCTACAAGGCCACACAGTCGGCGTTCTCGACATCGATCTCACAGGGCCCTCAATACCCCGATTCTTTGGCATAGAGGAGCAGAAAGTGCGGCAAGCGCCGGGCGGATGGATACCGGTCCCCGTTCACGATAGGCAGACCCTCCCACACGCATCACACAGCAACATAGCAGACAGTGAAGGCAACAGCACACAAACAGAGAACGGAATCGGACCACTATCATGCATGTCCCTCGGCTTCATCCTCGCCAACCGCAGCGATGCAGTCATATGGCGCGGCCCCAAGAAAACAGCAATGGTGCGCCAATTTCTCACCGATGTGCTCTGGCCACCGCTTGACTTCCTGCTCATCGATACGCCACCGGGTACTTCTGACGAACACATTTCGCTCCTCGAAACGCTCCTCAAAACTACCTCTGCGCCCTCAGCCCCGCCAAACCAGCTTGCTGGCGCTGTCGTCGTTACCACCCCGCAAGCCATATCTGTCGCAGACGTCAAGAAGGAACTCAATTTCTGTAAGAAGACTGGGATTCGGGTACTGGGTGTGGTGGAGAATATGGCTGGGTTCGTGTGCCCTAATTGCAGCGAGTGCACTTATGTGTTTAGTAAGGGTGGGGGGAAGGTTATGGCCGAGGAGTTTGGTGTGGTATTTTTGGGGAGTGTACCGATTGATCCAGCGTTTGTAGTTCTAGTGGAGGAGGGAGTGAGGCCAGTGTACCCGAAAGGCACAGTTGTTGGGGGAAAGGCGATTGTGGAGAAAGCTGGGAAGGGAGAGGAGGAGGGAAAGACGCAAGGAGGAAAAGAGGGGCTGCTGGTGGATAAGTATAGGGATTGTAGTTTGGCACCATTGTTCGATGGTATTGTGAGGACGCTGGTAGACGACATACGGAGTAGAAATTAACGGCGCTATAGCACTGGTAGAAGGACTCAGATGGTATCATAGATGAGATGGAAGAGTTGGAAGTGAATCTTGGGCGAGTCAATTCAGCTCTCACAGGTGTCCCCAGCCATCAAAACGACTATGCCTTGCTTTGATCATCTCAATGCAATCTTCAGAGGAGCCAAAGAGAGTCTCTCTCGCCTGGTCACCGCTTTTCAGTACAAACGCTCTCACCGACACGCATGACCAATTCCCCCTAACTGTCCAAGTTATTGGCCTATAGCGTCAATCTAAGCAGAATTCGCGCCAGGTTAAGCAAGTCACCACTGTTCAAGACAAGTCACAGCAGCCTAGAAATAGTAAGTAAGAGACATTTACAAGATCATCAAGAACCGTATTGGTAATTACCAGAGACGTCTCACTGCCTATCCATCTACCTGTATAAACTCTGTCCACCTTCTATTTCCATATACTAGTTTCTCCACCCTACTTACACGTCGATAAAAATCTCGTGTCGGCTAACGAGTTTCCGACTCGACGGTCGATATGCAGCCCTTTCCCGAGCCGCCTTGTAGCGGCGATGATGACGCTGGTGCTTCTTTTAACCACTCTGTCTATCAGGATGACTTCTCTGGCGTCTTGGATCGCTTGCAAGACGGGCTGGACGGGCACATGCGGAATACTTGTCGAGATGCGGCGCTTGAAAACACGACCTCTCTTGATGCGGATAATGGGGAAGAGGTGGCTTTGTACCGGCAGGGGAACGCGGGATGTGGGGATGTAAGGGCTGAGGTGGGAGTCGCGTCTGGGGGGGTGGAGTATGGCGACTACCATGGAATGTCTAAGGTCCAGAGTCAGAAGATCAAGAGCGAGCCAAATCTTAACGAGCTATTGTCTTTACAATATGCACCAGGAAACACGCAGAATCAGCATCAAGTCTTCCCACAGATGTATACGGAGGATATGGGTTCCTGGGAACAAGAGACGGAGAAGAAAGAGCCTCGATCATCTTCGGGTTTAAATCGAAGCGTCGACAGTTCCTGGGAAGGTGAGCGGGTGGAGGCTATGAGCGCTAGGGAAGTGCCGAAGACTTCTGGCCTGAAGTTGATCTTGAAAGGTCACAGTATTCAAGCTTCCAGCGGTGCTGGTTCTTGGAAGAACAGTGAGCGGGGTCAAGGGGATCAAGAGTTGCGGCGGATGACGACGAGTGGTGAGGATGTGATGCTTCGAGGTCACAATGGTCGAGCGGGTGTAAACTCAGGAATTCCTGTCCTGGCACAGAGCTCGGTGTATGAGCAACCGGATCCTATGAATCACAAACAACTGGTGCAGACTACGGGGCGTTATGAGGAAGGTTCGACAGTTCATGGGTTCGGTGAAATGTCAAGTTCCCACATGAATTTGGGTTGCATACAGCAACCTCGTGCCAAAAACTCCGATCAGATGACCCGACAAGACGATCTCCAGAAAGCCGACAAATACCATTCTGAGACTTCTGGTCACTTCAGTAGCAACAACCACACTCATAATCATACAGAAGAAGCACGCTTTATCAATCAACGGCTCTTAAGTCACCCATCAAACCGCAGAGAAGCTCCTCTACCCGCTCAGAACAACTACAGTGGATACGGATATCAGCCACCCTTGTACCCCGTGCAAGGTAATCTTCAAACCCAAGATCAGAGCATGGCATATAGCCCCTACCATTTTGGGACTTGGAAAGGGGACGCCTTGTACCATCCTTTGGATATGCCTCCGAACCTCTTTCAACAAGATTATCTGGATCCTCCGCCTACTATTCCTAGGCATGGGTATCATATGCCTGAGAAAAATCCGAGAGAGGGGGGCCGGACTGGCTTGGGCGGCGCAGGGAAGCGCAAGGCTGTTGAACAGCTTGAGGATGTGGGGAATGAAGGCTTGGAGATTGTGAGCACGGATGATGAGTATTACTCTAACGACGATGACGAGGCCCAGGACGAGGATGACGACGAGGATAATGACGAGGACGACGAGCCCCTCATGAACCGCATCAAACGTTCGCAAAGTTCCAATTCAGGCTTCCCCCATGAGTCCAGCGAGGAACTACCATTGCCCAACACTCAACCTACGAACCCTCTTCCCACCAAACCATCCTCAACATCACAGCACAATCCCCCAGCCCCACAACCAAACCACAATAACCCTCCACCCATCAACTGGAAACTCCCCACCCACGCCATCGACGCCGCCCCCCCTAACCCGGAAACAAAAAACAAAGTAATAAAAATCTCCCTCCCAGGCTGCATCCGCGAACCCCTCCTCGTCTCCCTCGACCACTCCAACCAAGAAATCCACCTCTTCCACGCTCTATTCCTCCCCGCCCAACAAGCCCTCTCCCATCCGGACCCCGAGCCCCGCCGCGCCATCCTAAATTTCCACAGCATCTGCACCATGGTTCTGGAATCCTACCATGCGCACCAGGAAGGCGACGTGGAAATCGCCACGCAGCGGTTTCCCGGCGCGGACGCCGGGCCTGCCGGTAGAACTAAGCGGGATGTCCGCGATGTGGATGAGGGTGAGATTTTCTTTGCTACGGTGGATCGCTGGCGGGCGGGGTTGGAGTATCCCGTTAAGAAGGCTTATACGCTCATCCGTGGGCCGCAGGAGTTTGCGGAGATTGCGTTGGATATTATTTATTATATCAAGGAGCATGGCATGGTGGGTTTGACGCCGGAAAAGGGGGGGGACAAAGTTGAGGTGGGGGGAAAGAGGGGGGTGGGGAGGCCGAGGAAGGGAGTGGAGAAGGTTGAGGAGGGGGTTAAGAGAGGGGTGGGGAGGCCGAGGGGGAGTGGGAAGGTGGGTGCTGCTGGAGTTGCTGCGGTGAAGAAGGAGGCTGGAGGGAAGAAGGTGGTGGGGACTAGGGCGAAGCCTTGTACGTTGCAGGTTAGGAAGAGGGCGAAAAAGGAGAAGGGGCCGACGGTTTCTGTCTCCAAGCAGAGAATCGGGAAGTGAGATGTGCAGATTCTTTTGGTAGTGAGGTTTAGCTTGGTATATGGCATGGGGATCTGTGGGATAGCGCTGGGGCGTCTGTGGTGGACATTCATCCTAGGGAGAAATGCGATGGTCTGGGGGGATCAGAATGAACTTTTGGTATTTGGGAGGTTTGGCAATAGTTTGGTTCGGTTTGGACGAGCTTGGAGTGGAGTGGAGTGGAGTTATTGCATATTCGGGATTTCGGGTTTTCTTGTCTGGGTTTACATTCATCCCCTTTCCCCCTTGAATAGCTCCGGTGAATTGGTGGGATCTTTTTTGCACATGGAAAGGACATCTTAGAGTCTGACTTAGCCACTTAAATTGAGAGCAGGAGACTTATCACCTTAAATACACACTCACTTCATCTATTCGAACTAGTATCAAATCTTCTTTATAGTGATACATGTACTAATTATCAATAGAGCATCTGGATTCCAAAAGTATCCTCTTTAGCCTAGGCGTGACTGGCCTTTCTTGGGAATTCTGTCTATTCGATTAACCCGGGAAATTGGTTGACTTATTATCACGACCATTCTTCCCATGTACACGAAACATCCGCTTGGTCTTCGTACCATCATCGGCTGTCGAGTTTGAAAATAATAACAGAAGGATACAGAAGTAGAGTAATTAGTACTATTCACAAGGTCGAAAAAAGCGTAAACTAGACCACGACGAAACCACACCAGACACGAAGAAGAACGAAAAGAGAAGAAAGAAAACATCACTAATAAAACAACGAAAAAATCACCATCAAGCAAAAATATGTAGAGCTTGCGAGAAAAGAAAAAGAAAAAACACCATGGATTCAAATACGTCAAAACCACACACACACACACACACACACACATACAACTATAAAATCCTACATACGTCAAAGGAAGGGGGAAAAAGATAACCCATGTTTGAACAACTCATATCCTCTGCTTCCCACATCAATTTGTTACCTTCAAGCACACTGCCACCTCGCCAAAACCTCACTGCAAAGCGCATCGCCGCAGAGCGTATTGCAGCTCGCACCCGTGACACCGTAGACGTACGGCTCCCCGGGGAGCTTGAACTTCTTAAAGAAATCCATAGGATGGACGCCGTCGTATCAGTAGTCGGTGCGGCAGGCGCAATAGCAGTGGGTTCTGCCGGTCGTGGTGCATGCTGTTGTGATGTCGTAGAAGTTGTTGGCTGGGTTGAAGGGATTGCAGGTTTTTGTACATAGGTTTGCGAGGGAGTTGCTGGTCCATGTGCTGTGTTCTTTGATGTCTTGGAAGCTGGGACTAGGCGTTCTAGTTTCGGTTGGTTGGACTATTTGGGTGGGGATGGTGAGGAGGCTTGTGGGGATGTCTGTGGGGACGTCGGGGACATTAGGGGCATCAGGAACATCAGGGATACTGGGGGTGGAAGTGCTTGGAGGGGCAGACTCGTTTGAGGTACTCGATAAGTCCGATGGTAGTGGTGAAGGTATCGGAGTCTGAGTTGGCGCAGAACCATAGCACTTCACGGGGCATTTCCTTTTATCCTTCGTGGCTTTCTTCTCTCCCTTCTTAGCATAGCCATTGCGTAGGTCCTTGGCCCAATCAGGGAGGTCATCCGCGCCTTCGTCAGTGTAGTCGGTGTTTTCGCTATAGGGAGAGTCGTATGGATATGGCGTAGTCTCCTCATAAGGGAATTCGTTGCCCAAGGGTCAGTAAAGATTCATGCCTTTTACAGTACCACTACTACCGTCTTTGCCAGTCCCGTATGCCTTGGATAGCCACTTGAAGTCGTTAAATCCCTGAGATAATGGTGGATCTTGAATGAACCTTCGAAGCCTGCTAGCTCTCCATGAATCGTCATCTTCGAAGACATATCCGACTCTACACCAATGAGGACACTCTTGATCAGAGTCGGAATCGTATCCAGGCTCGGAGTCCCAGCCGCTTGGATCCTCGCCTACATACTGACGACTATCTTCGCCCTCCCGTCTTGGGGGGCCGATCGGGCTTGTGCCGTGTAGCCAGTCGTCTTCCGAGTACTGTACTTACGGGGCCATGGTCAGCAACAAATATAGGATATTTTCGGAGGACAGGCTCGATTCAATATTGCCGACATTTTAGTATATGGGTGTAGTGTATGTACCTCTGGGTCTTCCTCAATTGGCTCTTCTTCAATAGGTTCCTCCTCAACCGGCTCCTCTTCAATAGGTTCCTCCTCAGTATCCAAATCCGCCAATCCCAGCTCAAACATCTCCTCTGCGTTCTCTCCCAGCGAACTCTCTACAAACGACCCATCCTCATCATCATCAGAGTCAACCGAAACCCCCCCAATCCTGCCCCCAGCAAATCGACCGGAGCCAGGCGAACCACACCCAATGACTCTTCAAAAGCGGAAGTAAGCGACTCCAAAGGCTCTTCTCCAATAGATACTTCCTCTCCAAGCAGTACCTCCATGTCCTCCGTGCCAGCTCCGCGAATGATGAAATCGGATCAGTTTCAGGGACCGGCGCCTCGAAAGCATCCACCTCAGTGACACCCTCCTCTTCAGTTCCATCCAATGCATCCGATGTAGATGTTGTATGAAGCGCGGCATCAAAACGCATTCTGCGGGCGAAAGGCACAGTGCATGCTACCTAGGAAGAACCGACTGAAGATATGAGCCCTGGGTGTTGCTGTAATGCAATCTAACCAGTCTGTGTCGATTTCGGAACGTAAATTGCAGCGATGTAGCGATGTTGCGCATGAAGTGGGGATTGATTAGGTAGTGGATGGGATCTTGTAGACATCTGTGTCGGTTTCTCGATGCTGGACGATATCACGCAGTGGCTCGGGGGACTGTCTTCTTGGGAGGAATGCGATTCTCGGGCATTGTCGTCGCCCTGGTAAGATGGTGGGGATAGTGGTGTGGTTTTACAGAGCGTTATATATTGTGACTCTTGTATGTCTTGTCTTTCGTATGTGATGATTGCACCGTTAATTATGACCATTTTCTTGTAGCGACTTGTCAGTGTAATAGCATCGACCGTTGTCCTCAGATCATTTTACGTAATTTCTTGGTCGGGCGTGCGGTTGAACGACGCGCCATCCCTTCTTCTAAAACGCGCATGAAGAGTGATGTAGGGAGGGAATTGAGAGTGGTACAAGGAATGATCAACCACGTAGCCGTTCAACAGGATCACAGTTCTAGAGCTGTTGCCAAGCAGCTGATGAACCGGTTCGATTTGCTTCGATCACTTGATCAAAGTAGAGTCAAAAAGCCTAATAGCTGGAGCCATAAAAGCGAATCACCGTATATTATCGAGCCGAGGGTGTTCGGAAATGGGTCCACCGTAGCAAGCAGGATCTGAAACGACGTCTCAAGCAACTCCACCAAGGTCCAGATATATCAACGCTATTGCGCCCAGCGGTATTTGATATGTCGACTTTCCATCATCGGAAGACATTGCAGAATGCGTACTGGGGGAAACACACTGTAGTTACGACTAAATCGCTATTCAGGGGCTGCTACAAGTGAGTCTGACGCAGTACGAAAGATGCAGGAATTTGTACACCAGTTAATTCGATTAGCAGAAAACATGCACAATACCAAAACAAAAGTGGTAAAACTCTCTCCCAACTACCTCCACTTATTATCCCACCCAGCCTGTTCCACCGCAAACGCGATAGCGAGCTCCGAAAACCTCGCCATGTGATCAATAGAAAACACACCAAACTCATCATCCACATGCATAGTGTCTCTTTCCGTATGGACATACGGATCGAACTCGCCCGCCAACGGATTGCCTTCAGCAGCAAAAGTCGCAGGATACCCCAGCCCAGTGTAAGACTACAACGTAAGAGTAAAAAGGTCAGTATACATCGCACACGCATTTTGCGAGGTGGGAAATTACCATGTAATCCGACCCAGCTCCGGGCATCAATCTGTAAACATCCGTAGGTATAGAAATGTATTCTTTGCTCAGGTCCACGGCCCACTTGGTCAAAGGAGCGTCTGCGTCCGAGATTATGAAACCGATGGACTCGTTGGCGTCTTTTGCTATGAATGCAGTCATGTCGAATTCCATCATGGCGCCGATATTAGCGCCTTCTTGTTTCTTGTATGCTGCGATTGCTTGGCTTCCTAGCAGTCCTCCTTCTTCTGCAGCGTACCAGTGAAACTCGACGGGTCCGTCTTTTGGAACGAATCCGCTCGTTGCTAGTACTCGAAAAGCTTCCAATATGCTGACGGTGCCGGAGCAGTCGTCGTCGGCGCCTGGAGCGGGTAGGAGTGGGAACACGTAGTTTGCTGAGTCCTGGTGCGCGCCGATTACGGTGAGCGGCTTTGAGAAGTTTCTGACCTTGGGCTCAAAACGGGCGATGATGGAGGATTGGACGAATTCGTGGGTGAAGAATTCAAGAGAGATGTGAGTATGGAACGGTGACTTGGAGATGATGCCGGAAATGTGATCGTGTAGCCATTGCGAACTCTCTTCGCCAGTCGGGCCATTGAAGTAGCGATTATAGTAGCTCGTCATATGCGTGAGAACATCAAGCATCTGAGTTTGATTGACCCTGGGGAAAAGAGGCTTGACAATACGCTGATGTGACAATTCGGGGAGATCTGTAGTTTGTCATCATAAGAGACCAACTCCTCAGATTTCAGAGAAGTGAGGCCTTACTTGCTTTTCCAGATAACGCGTTAACAGAGTCTTTATAAAGATATTCATAATCTGTGATATCTCGAAACTTTTTGCCCTTCTTTCTGAGACGCAACTTATCGCCTTCGGTCATCCACTCGGGCTTTGCTTCACCAAAGACGTGAATGAGCCGCGCCTCGGCCAGTTTCACCGCCTGCTCAGGCTGGAGAGATATTAAAGCATCAACAGGATCAGAGTGCAGTTTCAATGCGGCAAGAATTGAATCATCGACAGCATGGCTTTTGAACTGTAACGGAGTTTTTGCGGCTTTCTCGTCATCATTGGTCTTCAACGATGCGATAACTGCTTGGGCGTGTTTGAGAGAAGAGCTGACCGCGAGACGTGCAGAGATCAAAAGGAGAATATTCACAGAGGCGCGCATAATGTTGATGATATTTATGTTGAGAGATAAGATGGGATGATGAAATGAAGTTGATGACTTGTTTGTAGTGGTCAGTTGCAATGGCTTAGTCAGTATCGTTACCGATTCGAAAGGTCACGTGCTGAGTGATTATGTAACCCCATACTCTCACATACTATCCTCGATGAGGAAAGGTATCTCATGATGGCATACATGACTTGGAGTGACGTTGACTTAGACATCTACCACTAACTCATATCAGCACGAATGATGTTGCATTTCCTGTCTCTCAAGAAACTCTGCATCCGCAATAACCACAATCAGCTTCTGTGCCAAAAAGCCTCAACGCCAAACACACCCCACCCCACCAAGAATCCCAAACCCTACACAGCATTCCAGCCACACCATCACCATCACCATCACCATCTCCACAAACAGGACCCACAAAAGAAGAAGAAGAAGAAGAAAGAGTACATGTAATTGCATCCGAGTATGATTACCGAAAAGTCTACCCTATTTCTAACGGGCATCCTCCCTAGCCAGCCCAGCATCGCGAACGACTGCTGAAGAAGAAGAAAGAAGAGGAAAAAAAAAACCCCGTAGCCATGTCCAAGTCTATACTATAAGTAAGATGCACCAACCCCAAGTCTAGAACAGATGAACAGAGCGCCGACCAGACGACGGTGTACCAACGGGTCCATCCCAAGCATCCTCAACAACCTGCTCGCCCACCTCGCCAGTATCCCCACAAGGTTGCACCTTCAACGTTCGATTCCGCACCTCGAAAAGCTCACTCCCGTTGGGTTCCTTGCGTAGATACTGATACTCAACATCCGCGCCAGCCGGCAGCTCGGCAACAAAGTTCCACAGCGGGCGCTCAGATGTATACCGCAGCGCGCTCCCAGCCAAAGCATCATTGGGATTAAAGTCGCCCAGGTCAGAAATATTGCCGATGATGTAGATGTTCTCGCCGTAGAAGGTGGTGGCGTTGAGGTTGAAAGTCACTAGTACGGTGCAAGAGGTAGCGTTGTCGGGGGCACCCGCATTGACTGCGGGTTTGTAGGTACTTACTATCGAGCCGGGTTGACAGGTTGAAGGGATGGTGGGAGATTTTGGGGCGCCCCAGGAGGGAACTGGGGGGCCGGATGAGGTGGCTAGGCGGGCATTTCGCATGGTTATGTAGGCGGCGTAGGACCATGTGAGGTTGCGGGCGGATAATGCGGTGCCGTTTTCGCGACTGTATTGTTCGGCTAGTTCTCCACTTGCGGGTGTGTATTGCAAGGTCTTGTTGACGAAGCTGTCTGCTGCGTTGAGGACCGAGGCGATTAAGTTGCGTGTCTCGGCGTCGCCGGTCTTGTACGTTCCTGGTTGGGCAGAAGGGTGGATCGATTGCCAGAAGGGGAGGGTCTGGTTGTTGATGACGATGTCGTTGCGATCCCATTGTGATTTGGCGTTGTATAGCTGCTCGGCTACAGCGAGGGTGGTAAGGTACCAGGGGTTACCGTTGAAATAGACGTCTTCTGCGTATCGACCTACGGCAACGGCGGTGCTATTGGTGCCGCGGTTGATTGTGTAGATGGATCGGAAAGAATCAGTGTATGCTTTGAGGTTGACAAGAGCCCGCGCAGAACAGGGTTGGAAAGTTGCATCGTCGCAATTCGCTGCTGGGTCGTACGCTAGACTATGTGAGTGATTGCCAGATGTGTCGAGATTTTCTAGACTTACTAGCAGTAACACCAAGGACGGTGTTGGCATCAATACCAGATCGACTGAAACCGGGCTCAGTGTTGATATTCGCCGTGATATACCGACCATTCCAAAATGTTTGAAGAAAGCACAGTAGGTTCGGGGCTTGGGAATCGTACGCCGAAACGTTTTTCTCAAGGCGTTTCCCAAGCGCTGCACCCTCGACCAAAGCACGATGTTGGACCCCTACGGTAAAGAAGGAGCTTCCGTTAACCTCCTCCCACAAGTCGAAACCTGTCTGATTCCAATACTGAGCGACATAGTTGAGATCATTCTGGATGACTTCCCATATGTTATTGGCTTCAGTAACATCGGCGGAGTTGCCTGTGTCGAGAAGCCAACGCGAGTATGTAATCAGTGCCGTTGCGCGCAACGCTGGACCATCGCGCTGAGGCCGTCCCCAAGGACCATTGAAGCGAGTCAAGTTTGAGTAGTATTTGGGTTCACCGAGGCCACGACCGGAGCCCAAAGCACCAGAGGGATTACTGACGGTTTGGAGAATTGCTTGGGTCTTTGCATAGAGCTGGATCTGACCTCGGAACGAATCCCTACCGTTGATGAATTCATCGACGACCATCTTCATTGTGAGTGCCGCGTCACGTGTCCATGTGTAGAAGTCTGGCCTTGGTGAGTGCTCGTATTCAACACTGCGAAGTTGCCCGACGTCAATCACTTACAGTTAGGCTCCTCCGTGGAGGGCGAAGCAATGATGACGCCATTGGCTGCTCCGGGCGCTGCACTCCCAGAACCGCCGATGTTGTTGAGGACGCCTTGGATGGAGATTTCGTACTGGGTCTCGATGTACTGCGGCTGGGGTTCGACGTACTGTCGAGATTGAACAGACCCTGCTGTTGCTCCATGAATAGGGGCAGTCGCCAAAGCACTCAGGAAAAACCGTAATAGCATACTGGGAAAGGTTGATATCCAATGATTCGGGCTCAAGAATGGTCGTAGGTGTATCCGTGCTTCAACTTACGAATAGCAATTGGGGGAGTTGAAGGTTCGGAAGTCGAAGTAGTAGGAGTAAAGGTGAAGACGACGATCGAGGGTTTATATACTTGATAATGGGTCGTAAACATCCGTTTGCCTCGAACTGTTCGACGCCGGGCCGACCTTGACGACGTAGTACAGAACCCCTCCAAGATCACGAGACGAGCGAACGGGCTCCCAGTGCTATCTGATGGGGCTCGGGGAAAGCGCATGATGGCGGAGAACCGGGATCGTGAATAGGAAGGTGTGCAATGGTCAATATTAGTGCGAAGGACTATCTGGCGCGATGCATGTAAGCTCCTCAGTACTATGCAACAGTGCCGTGCAGCACAAGACTAGTCGACGGTGTGGTTGGACGCATGCCATGTGATCATCTTACACTAGCACGCGAATTACACAGCTAGGATGGAGCTGTCATGGTGCCTAGGAATAAAGGTTGCAGGTCGCTATACTTGTGCTTTGTTATACCTTTTGTAAGCAATCAGTGTCAGTTTCGACTCTTCAAGAGTTCTCACATGGATACCTACCTAACCTAAGCAACTACTGTATAAGTTGTTGCTTGAGCGCGAACTTGCCTCTAACTACACACACAACCTATCACCCCCTCCAGCCAAGACGCAAGAAATGCAACAAACGAAGATGGAATGAGAACAACAGCAGTTCGCATGTGAAAGTAATAACACGAGAAATATACTTGATAAAGAAGCTAGCCCCAGAGTTTATACCCCGCGACAACAATCACATTCCCTCCCGCAGCTAAACGCGGCGCCACACTGTCTTTGGGAGCTTTTCGTATGGACGCCACACCCTGCAGGTACTTCCAATGAGTTTCGCCGCGTGCAGACGACTCTCTCTACGATTCTCTCCTACGCCTGAGCAGCCACAAAACTAACTGATCCGAGAATTCTACCGAGGCGGGGCGTTTGATGGACCGAGTGAAGGATGCCGAATGTGTTGAATACGACTTCTTGTTGAGATTGGGCCCGGAAAGCTTTGTTGAGCAACGATGAGAGATGGGATTTGAAGTTTGTTGAGTGGGGCGACCACAAAATACAGGCACACAGGATACTTATACTAATAGCGTCAGAGACCATCACAACGGAGCAGCATGTCATAAGATAAGCGTAATTCATCAATCATTCCACAACTAATTGGATACATGAAAGCCAGCAAAAAAAAATTCACCCTTGAGTCACCCCTGCCCTATTGGCTATGGATAATGCATTTATCGAGTGGTGTAGCCGCCGTCGATGAGGAGATCGGAACCCTAGTTAACCCAAAGTCAGAAAATGGACGGATAAACGAGGGGAAGATACTCACGGTAGTGTACGTGGAGGCATCGGAGGCGAAGTAGAGGAAAGCGCCCTTGAGCTCCTTGGGGTGGGCGGCACGGCCCATGGGGATCATGGAGAGCCACAGGTTCTGGATGTCCTGAGGGACAAAGTCGGACAGACCAGTGTCGATGTATCCGGGCGAGATGGAGTTGACACGGGCAAAGTCCCTCCATTCGTTGGCAAGGGAGCGGGCCATGTGGATGCAGCCAGCCTTTGCGACGTTGTACGAGGTCTGCTCCTGGGGGTAGTTGGCGATGTGACCAGACATGGAAGCGGTGATGACGAGAGAGCCGGTCTTGCGCTCGCGGAAGTGCAGACCCACGGCGCGGGCACAGTTGAATGTTCCAGTCAAGTCGGTCTCGACAACCTCGTTCCACTGCTCAACCGTGGCATCGAGGATGCCGTTGTCGGCAGTCTTTCCGGCGTTGGCGATGAAGACGTCGATTTTGCCAAAGTCGGCAATCACATCCTTGACCAGCTTCTCCACGTTGGCATAGTCGCCGACGACGCACTTGTAGGCCTTGACCTTGACACCGTACTTTTCACTGAGATGTTTGGCGTTCTTCTCAGCTCCGGTGGCGCGAGAGTTGTAGGTGATGGCGAGGTCAGCGCCGAACTCGGCCAGGCCACGAGCAGCCTCGATTCCAATGCCGGTAGGACCAGAAGCCCCGGTAACGACGACAACCTTTCCCTTGAGAGAGAAGAGGTCCTTGAGCTCCTCCGCCTGGGGGATTGGAATAGGCATGGTGGGTGGTGGCTCTGTGAGAAGGGGTGCAGCTGGGGAAAAGGGGGATTTCCGAAGCTAAAGAAGTGGACGACGGCAGAAGAGACGGGGAAGAGAAGGGAACATATAAGGAAGGGAACAACGTAGAAGTAGTGCACGTGAAGCAAAAGGTTGGGGTAGTCCTCTCTTCCATCTATTGATTAGTGAGGGGCTGTGACGTGGGTGCCTTTGTTCAACGTCATGACCGAGACAGTGATTTGTCAATTGGCAGCGATTGTGGACTTGATACGTGGATGTTGGGCAGACCTAGACTCTAATAGGAGGCAGAAGTGGATAGCGAGTGGGTAGGCATGGTCACGTGATGGTGTATCAGCGACAATACCCCGCGGCCGGTGCCAGAGAGCGTTATCGATAAGGCCGGCGGGATGGCAAGGCAAAAGGATACGGTGGCACGGTGGGCTGGGTGGCTGGGTTCAGAATGGACGTGTATCTACCAGGGGACTTACGGAGTAGTTGGGTTTGTAATGATTTGTCTGCTTCTCCGTCTCGGGCCTTCCTAGGCATACGCAGCGTCTGTTGACCTGGCACGTATCTACCCTCTCACCTTCTCTCACCGGATGCATATCTAGTCGGCAGTGGGAAGCATTACAAATGATTGCACAACCAAGCACTTGGGGGAAACGAGGACCTTCTCGCGCGCTAAACCCGAACGGCAAATGGCAGGCCGGTTAAGGTTCCCCCATGGCGATTTCCGCGCCCGGTCGTCAGCTCGCTCTTGAAATTCACGGCGAGTCTCTCTCTCCATTCACTCCTCCACATCCTTCATCCTCAATCGACTCATCTGTCCCAAGGGGCCATTCCCTGCCTCCCTTGCCATCCACCACAATTCACCACCCAGACCCACCGCTAACTAGTCGTCGGGAGAACAACGGCCGCCATGGTCAACGCACTGCTCCCCAAGCCCCTCTCCGCCAACCATGTCGTGGTGGGCCAGCTTCTCTCCCATCCCCTCCACCCCGAGCGAGACTGCTTTTACTCCGACCTTGCCCACGATGAAATAGATCATCTCAATGACACACACATCCAGACGCGGTACAGGGACCTGTTCGCCGTGGACTCGGAGGGCCGGTTTATGCGCAACTACGGCGCCAAGTTCGACCTGGGCAAAGTGTACAGACAGCCAAACCTCCTGCGGGTGAAGGCAGAGCAGATCATCCAGCGCAGTAGCCAGCGCCCGGTGCAAGCATTCGAGGCTGTATGCAACGACCCCGAGGCCCAGAAGTGGATGTACGAGCTGGCAAAGGCGAAACAGCCCTTTTACATGGTGGTGGGCATCACCGAGCTGCACAAGGCCGTCTTCACACGAGCGAAACTGCAGGACGCGGGTGCTTCGACACGCCTGGCCGAGACCCCCATCGAAAAGGACGCACGCGTTCCCCGGGCCGTCGCCCGCCGAAACTCGTCCTTGGCCGGCATTGGCAGCGAGCCGTACGTCTCTGGCGTGTTCGGCATGGACGTGCGACGGTGCGTTGCGCGCATCACAACGCCCCAGGAGCCCCATAGCCTCGAGGATATAGGATGTCGCTGGTACTACCACCCTGTCCCGGGCTCCACGACGAAGGAGCAGCTGATGGTGGGGATTGGCGAGCCTGTCAAAGCAGACGCGCTACGCCTCATGCTTGATCTGTCGGAAGAGGATGTTCAGACAAACTTGGATGCCATTTCCCAGCTGAGCTTGGATGCGTTGAGCGCCGCCGCGAGCCCGATGCTACGGCCGAGTTCGCCCGCGTTGCGAGGACGCTCTCCGTCGCCCCATCCGACGCTGAAGGCCCATTCATAGGTGAATGAGCCTCCGACACCATTGAAACATTCGACTTTCGCACTGTTGGCACCATCGGACTGCGTGAGCCCGCTTCCGATGATCAGATTGAATGATGCCGCTGTGCAATCTTAGCCGGGTGCTTGGACGCAGGCACAACATTGAGAGCAAACACGACGTTGGATACAATGGCATGATAGACTTGGGGGCTTTTTTGTTTGATATGAGCGAGCGACGATCCCCTAACGGCCTTCTATTTCCTTATTCGAGACTACTCAACGATTATTCGACTATTCTATACCCTTGGTGACTTTACACAAATACACGTCTGTCTATAATCACCGGAGGCCCCGAGTGAAGGTTGAATAGTGTGTCTCCATCTCCTCTCCTCTCATCATCATCAACATCATCATCATCATCATCATCATCATTATTCAGTTGGCCCCGTCTGCGTCTGTCTCTCCCCTTCTAACGGTTTTCTCCCATATACCCAAAGCCTACCAGCAATTAGCTCACATTCCACCAAACCCGAGAAGCACTCACGTCATAACATAAAGATGCACCTTCTTCGACCCCAAAAGCGGCACCACCTCGTCAATCAACTTCTGCACCCTTTCAACCTCCCACCCAAGCACCTTGACAAAAAGCTTCATACAAATCGGCGCCACAGCCTGTCTCAAATCCTCCATCCCATAAACCCCCAACCTCTTCATCTTGTCCCCCTTTGCCCACGTCCCACAAGGCCAAGGCATCCTTCTCTCTTCCACATCCACAAACCCAGCCTCCACCATCCACTTCCGATAATGCTGTACATTGTCCCACGGCCGGCCGGACATTTGCGACGCGAGCAACGCGTTGTCAAGCCACACGCGGATGGGGTGGTCCGGCGGCGGCTGGGGGTCGAGAAACGAAAAGGGGAAGAGTCCGTCTTGAAGTTCGAGGTAGCCGCCTGGGTTGAGAGAGTTGTAGGCTCTTTCGATGATGGTGGCGGGGGAGGTGAAGCAGGAGAGGAGGGCGCGGCCGTGGATGTAGTCGAAGGGGTGGGAGTAGGTCCATTCGTCTTCTGCGTCGGCGATTTCGAAGGTTAGGTTTTCGGGGACGTAGTCTGGTTGGCTATTTGGTGGAGGAAGAAGCATGTTAGTATGGTTTTATTCTTGCTGTTGGGTTCGTTGCTATGCTTGTTGCCATGCTTGTTGGTGGTGGTGGTGGTGGTGATGTAGTTGGGTTTGCATGCTCAGGCGAGACAAAGGCTTTTACGCTTACATTGGAGAAAGATCGGTTCCGAGCACGGTGGAGTTGGGATGTTGTTCTGCGAAATCCATGGCCCAGATTCCGGTTCCTGTGGCGATGTCTAGGACGCGTCTGGGTGAGTCGAGGGGGGAAAGGTAGAGGGCGCCGTCTGTTAGGAGGAGCCATATCATGTGTTGGAGGTCGAGGCGGTCGCGTTCTTGTTGGTCGTTTGGGAGTATGTATTCTTGACAGAGCACAACAAATTAGATTCGATTTTGATATAAATTTGGAAACATTTCCGCCCTGTTCTTTCTTCTTGTGTGTTTGTGTTTTTTTTTTTTTTTTTTTTTTTTTTTTCCCCTTCGAGCTGCGTTGGATGTGGATGTGGATGTGGATGTGGATGTGGTAGGATTTTGCTTAGATACTTACTTCCTGCCTTGTAGCCGTGGTATGTTCGGCCGAATTCTTCGATGGGCGTGTAGATGTCGGAGCGGATGCTTGTTGTCGATGTCCTGTGTGATAGGTATTAGTCGGGCGAAACATTCTTCCGCCTTGCTATATCTAGATTCGTCTGGCTGCGAAGTCGTTGGATGGGATGGATGGATAGGTTGGGTAGTTGGTTTATAGGGAGATTTTCACAGACGCATAGCTCAATCCGCCGATGCCCGAGTCGGCTTCGCTACTTGACTATAATGTATTTATCAGTCGGTCGGTCGGTCAGTCAGTCAGTTTTAGTTGGTTTAGATAGCCAGTCAAGACCAGGACTTGAGAGCAAATCCGCCCCTCTTTTGCCCCCTCAGTGGCCCCGTCAGGTGCTGTGCTGTGCAGTGCAGACGACTTACATCGCTATCCGCAACTAACTGGGCCGTAAACTGCGGTGCTGGGGGCGTCGACATGGCTGCATGTGCGGCGGGGATGATTTGCAATGGGACGGGTGAAGTTGTACATGTATGTACGTATGTAGGTAGGTAGGTACAGTACGTTACTAGGTTGAAGGTAGATGATTAAGTAGATGCATCAATGGTTATTTCTTATCTAGTGGAGCGGCGGGCCTTGGTTATTTGCTAATTAGTGTGGTGATCGACGATGGTGTGTGGATGGTGTGCATACGATACGTACGGATACATGATGCGGAGGCGCAGTTGCATGCATGTGTGTTTGGTCTGGTGATGAATAATGGTTAGTCAGCTATATACTGTTTAACTAACTAGTTACTACATGTAGCTTACATGTACGGAGTAGATAGCTGTCAGCTATCAATGTCTGTTAGGTGAATACTCCGTATTCCGTACATTGTTCGGGGATGGTGAGCGCGTCATGGGAACTAACGACCTGATAGGATGGAATCGTTAATGAGATGATGGAGGTCGATCTATCAATTAATGTTTGTTCGTTCTGCTATGGCGTATTTTGTGGACGGCGGCTGGCTTGTTGGAATGAGAGGTTGATGGGTGCCTTTTTCACTACATCGTTGGATGCAGCGCCTTTGCGTGGGAGTGGCTGGCTGAGTGAATGCAACGTATGTATATACGATAACAATAAGGAACATTGTTCCTTTGAAAGCCAGTCGCTGAGTACGAGTACTGTGTGCGAACCCCCCAAATGTCTCAATCTGGGAGCAAATTTCCGCTCGAACCATATCTAATCACCTCTTGACGCGCCAAGCTTTGGCAGCACATGGCAGTATGGGATTGCGTAGATGGATGGCGTCAGATAACAGCAAGTCAAGAACATTCAGTTTCCATTCAAACGTTAGCCCCGCCTGGTGACATCTTTTGGTTCGATGCGCCGGCGGTATCTATCTGGCTTGCTGGCTGTTGGCTCTGCATGATGGAAATGGAAGTGAAGCTATGCGAAACCTGTCTGGCGCGTAGCTTCGCCCACTCATAATCTTATCAATGAGAAGCTTATTCTTAAGTCGAGCTGATCGGCTTTGCCAGATTTTAAAATAATATGCCAAGAATCCTACTACAGTACAATACAGTTAGCGTTGACAAATGTACGAAGTATACATACAATATGTGTACCCCTTGGCCCGTCCATGTACGGAGTAGATACGGACTGGTAATTGCAATGATTAGCGAGACCTCAAACCACCCACACTGAAACCCCAATCAACTTCTCGAGTCGAGTTTCCCATCTGTGACGTGAGCGAGTGGAAACAGCAGCTGCAAAAGAGCTGAACTCCGTACATATAAGGCACGGGAGAATTTTTAAGTGTCCTTGAGCCTTGTAGGCTGGTCCTTGCAACAACATGGCCCCCAAGTCAAACCCTTCTCAGCCCCGTAGCGATGGTCACAGCTCCGTTTGGCACCCCCGGCCTGAGTATCTAGTCCAAGTTAAAGCGAATATCCACAGTGCCTCTCGCGCGAGAATCGAGAGTCTTTTTCATTTCTTCTCCGCTCACACGCTCGCAGCTAGCTTTCTTTCTCTTGTTCCGCAGGCTTCAACTTGGAGCCGTTTGCACTTGTCCCGTGTCCATACCGGCCACCCTGGTCATTTCTTTTCTTCGCTCCGTGATACACTCGTTACTCCACCATGAAAGCCTCTACGGCATTTTTCGTTCTTCTGGGGTGTCTAAGTTACTTGGTCGACGCAAAATGCTATCTTCCGGACGGGACGGCGGCGACAAACCCACAATGGGCTGCCTGCTCTGAAGACGCATCGGATCCGCTTAGTACTATCTGTTGCGCGTTGAACCGGACGAACCCAGCTGGCGGCAAGTCTTCGAACGGTGCGACAGCTGAGACTTGCCTACCGAATGGGCTATGTCAGAATGAATCTGAAGATAGTAGTGGGAATCACAAGTTCTCATATCAACGAGCGTACTGCACGACGGCGGACTGGAACAGCGGAAAGTGTCTAACGACGTGTGGGGCAACGGTATGTATCGCGTAGTCATTCGGGTTGAGACAGAAGCTTTGCTAACGACGGGTAGGGTTCTGGTTTCAAGCAGATGACACCGTGCGATGGTACCAGCACATCGGAACGATGGTGCTGTGGCAATAATAGGGACTGCTGTAATCCGGATAATAAGATGGACGTCGTGACGCTCGCTGCGAAATTTGGCCAAAAGGTGTCGTCGACGCCGACGACGTCTAGCACTTCTACACCTGCGTCTTCACCTATGACCTCGCGTACAACCACGGCCTCGGATGATAGCACGAAAACGGCGCTTGTTTCTTCAAACACCCCGACTTCCTCCGAGTCCGGAGCAGCGTCATCGCCTGTGGCAGCAGCAGCAGAGGCCTCTGAGACTGGTCTTACGACAGGCGCTAAAGCAGGCATTGGTATCGGTGCTGTCGTCGGATGCGCTGCTCTCATCGGCATAGGTGCTTGGACAGCGTTAGCATCTTCGAGAAGGAAGAACGTCAAAGCAGCAAATGCCGAGACACCTGAATTGTACGACCATGCTTCTCAAGCTACAAGCATCGATTCGAAACGACCATTCAGGGCGAGTGGACGTGCGGTTCATGAGGCGTGGGCGCAAAGAGAGGCGGGCGAGCTGCACGATCAATACCATATACCACCTGCAGAGTTATCTGGAGACATGATGATGAGTGAGCTAGGGAATGAAGCCAGGCAGCCAACAAAGGGACAACAACACTACTGATGGATAGTAGGGAAAGGAGCTAATGGACCATCTTAAACTTCTTGGAGAAATAATAAACTAAATCTTGTAATGAATAGGGCTTGAACCAACCAATGACACGAATTCCACCTTCGTCACTCAACTGCGAAAACTCCAAAGACTCCGGAGTATTGTAGTACAATATAAGTCCTACAAACTCGTTGCCCCGTTCCGACATCTATGCAGCAGCCCAAGCAAAGCCGCGCCGAATCTTAAGTTACCCCGCAAAACAATGACTCGTCAAACATAAAACAAGTAGATATCAGCCGTGGCAACCCTAAGCTCAGATCTCCATCACAACCATGCCTCCAACTCCGTCCCTCTTAATCTCACCACGCATCCCTCCTAAAACCACACCATTCCACCGGCCACAATGCCGCTCTCAAAGAAAGAAACCTTCGGCAACTTATCGCCCTGGGCCGAACCCTCATGGTATTCCTCACTCGCCTCGCCATACTACAACGCGTCGCACAAGCACCTCCGCAATGCGCTTCGCTCCCACATCGACAGCGAGATCATTCCCCACATGCTGGAATGGGAAGAAGCAGGCGAAGTCCCCGAAGAAGTGCGATTGGCGCAAGCGCGGTCTGGCTACGAGTTTGCCGACGTACCCGAACCCTATCGACCAAAAGATGTCCCTGGTCCTGCTGGTATCCCGGTCGCAGAGCTGGATATGTTCCACTTGATGATTTCGGCGGATGAGTTTGCTCGCATTGAGGGGGGCGTGGGGACCGGTTTGGGTGGCGGAAGCGTCATTGGGGTTCCGCCGATTGTGCATCACGGGATTGAGGAACAGAAGAGGAAGTGGTTACCTGGATTGTTCGATTGGAAGACCAGTTTTTGCTTGGGCATTACCGAGCCCAGTGGTGGTGTGAGTCTTTCAGGCCATCTGCTGCGGGGTTTTGCTCGAGTTGAACTGATGACATGTCTAGTCTGACGTTGCGAACATCCAAACCACAGCTGTGAAATCTCCGGATGGGGAATACTACGTTGTGAATGGTTATAAGAAATGGATTACTGGTATGCCCTGGGCTACACACATGACGACGGCCGTCCGCACCGGTGGGCCGGGTATGGGCGGCATATCCGTCATCGTGATTCCTACGGATGCCAAAGGTTTCACCCACCGACGCATTTCCAACAGTGGACAAAAGGCCGGGGGTGCTTCATTTGTCGAACTTGACGACGTCCATGTCCCCATTTCCAACCTTATTGGAGAGGAAAACCAAGGTTTCCGCATCATCATGAAGAATTTCAACAAGGAGCGCTTCATTATGTCCATTGCTTGTAACCGCAAAGCACGAACCTGTCTCTCTCTATCATTCGACTATGCAAGCAAGCGACACACATTCGGAAAACCACTTGTCTCGAACCAGATAATCAGTCATAAGTTGGCGACGATTGGGAGGTATGTGGAGAGTCACTGGGCGTGGTTGGAACAGATTGCATATCATATTCAGCAGAGTGAGATGGGGTGGCAGGATCCCAATATCGCGGGACAGATTGCGTTGAGCAAGGTGCATGGAGGACGGATACTGGAGATGGCGAATCGAGAGGCGCAGCAGATCTTTGGAGGGGCGGGGTATCAGAAGGGAGGGCCTGGTGCAGTGGTGGAGCAGATAAGTAGAGATTTGAGAATGATGGTGAGTTTTGCCGTTCTTTCGTTTTGCTTTATTGAGATGAGTACAAGTTACTGAAGAGAGTTTTAGGTTGTTGGAGGTGGAAGTGAGGAGATTATTGCAGATCTTGCTGTCAAGCAGGAGACGGCTCTTGCGAAAAAGCGTGGATGGAAATTGTGACAATGACAAAGTATACTTCGTACTCTGATGGGATACAATGTCTTGGTGTAATTAATGGTGGGCACCTTGAGATTCGTTAGTGTCGAGTCGGAAACTAGAGGCTTGAGTTGCATCGGGTTCCCTGAACTGACCATCAGGTGGTCGATATCCCAAGCCTCGTATACCTGGGGCCGAAAACCTCTGGCCAGAACTTGACCTTCCTTTAAGGGGGAGCAAAGGGTAATGTTAATCTATCTGGTCTAGGCAGGCCTGCATTCCATAACTACAACCAGCACATGTTTTAATCTCAATATACGTTCGGCCGTAATCCGGTTTAGCTTCAACGCTTCGTAAAATACATTCTCACTATTGATATGACGATAGATCGGATACCCCTCACGTGCTAGGGTTACACTACACCTGCATGTTCAAAGTCCAGGATCGTGGGAAATAAATGTTGATCGACCATTTCTCCACAACCAAATAAAGCGACGTCATGCCCCTAAACAACTCAAGTAACCTTTTCTCCCTCAACCTTTCGCATCGCACACAAATTGCCTGGTTGAGCGAGTCCCATAGATTGACCATGGGACTACGCACTTTAGCTCACCTCGCTTCACTTTTCTTCGCCTCGACCTCCATCCCCACTACCACCACGGCAGCACTCCTCACATCCCCCGGTCACGCCACGGCAATTCCCTCCTGGCACGTCCAATCCTCCGCCCACACAGGAAACGATGCTGGGAAACTATCCTCAGCAGGCCTCGACACATCAACATGGTATACCATCGGCTCCAAAGCCACGCTAATGGGCACACTATTGGAAAACAAAGTCCACAACGACACATCGCTTTTCTTCTCCAACAACCTCGAGAAGATAGATTATGCGCCGTTCCGCGTCCCCTGGTTCTACCGCGCAGAAATCCTGCTCGATGTGAGATCTAAGCACTCAGCCAATGGCTCGCGGTTTTTTCAGCTGAAGACACATGGCATCTCGTCTCGTGCGGATATCTATGTTAATGGCGCGCTTGTTGCGGATAAGGATGCGCAGGCTGGTGCGTATGTTGGCTTGACGTACGATATTACAGCGCATGTTAAGAACGGAACGAATGTTCTGCTTGTGAGAGCGTATCCTACGGATTATAATAGGGATTTTGCGCTTGGCTTCGTGGATTGGAATCCCTATCCGCCAGACAATGGGACGGGCATTTGGAGGGAAGTTGAGGTTGGGATGACGGGTACGGCGAGCCTGAATGGGGTGAGAGTGAATGCCAAGTTGGACGGGAGTATTGGTATCAAAGTGGATGTGAAGAGCTGGGATGATAGAGGTGTGGATGGTGAGGTTGTTTGTACAGTTTATGACCCTGAAAAGAAGGAAGTTGCGAAAGGGAAGAGTGCGGTGAAGATCGTCGGCAAGGCGCAAAAAAAGGTGGAATTGGATTTCAAGATACCCAGTCCGCGGATCTGGTGGCCGAAACAATGGGGTGAGCAACCGTTATATACCACTTCCTGCAATGTGGTTACTGCTTCTGGTATTTCTGATACTACACCCGTGTCGCGATTTGGTATCCGGACAGTTACTTCTTCTCTGAATTCCCATAAGGACACTGTATTCACGATAAACGAAAAACCATTCCAAGTCCTCGGCGCAGGTTACACATCCGACATCTTCCTCCGCTTCTCTCACTCGACGCTCCGCGCCCAATTCCAACTAGTCCTCGACATGGGACTGAACACGGTCAGACTAGAGGGAAAACAAGAGCATCCATTTCTGTACGAGTTGGCAGACGAGCTGGGTATCATGATCATGGCGGGCTGGGAATGCTGCGACAAATGGGAAGGATGGAGTTACAACAGTGAAGGATCCGGTATCAAGTTCACAGATCCCGACTACGTGATCGCAAACAACAGCATGAGGCACGAAGCAGAAATGATGCAACACCACCCCTCACTCCTCACCTTTCTCGTAGGAAGCGACTTTTGGCCCGACGACCGCGCCACCAAGATCTACATCGACGCACTCAAGGCTTTCGATTGGGACGTTCCGATCATCGCGTCCGCAAGCCAACGCGGATACCCCGAACTTCTCGGCAACGGTGGTATGAAAATGGAAGGGCCATACGACTGGGTGCCACCGAACTACTGGTACAACAACCGACTCGGAGCAGCATTTGGATTTGGATCAGAACTAGGAGCTGGCGTAGGAACCCCTGAACTCGGATCATTAAAACAATTTCTCTCGACTTCCGATCTCGAGGACCTATGGAAGAATCCAGACAAGGGTCTCTACCACATGAGTACACGCGTCTCGTCCTTTTATACCAGGAAGATCTACAACGACGCGCTGTTCGCTCGCTACGGTGCACCGACGTCGCTAGACGACTATCTGCTCAAGGCCCAGATGAGCGATTACGAGGCTACCAGGGCTGAGTTCGAGGCCTATGCTGCGTGTTGGACGGGTGTGGATCGTCCAGCTACGGGCCTGGTGTACTGGATGCTCAATAACGCGTGGCCGAGTCTCCACTGGAATCTATTCGACTACTACCTACACACAGCGGGATCCTTCTTCGGCACGAAAACCGCTTCCCGCGTCGAGCACGTCGTATACGATTACGCTTCGCACGCCATCCATCTCATCAACCGCTCTCTTACTGCGTCTTCGCGAGTCGTCGACGTCGAGCTCCTCTCGCTAACTGGCGATGTCCTCGCCAAGTCCAGCATCACTGCGTCAATGACGCCGAATTCGAGCAAAAAGATCGCAGATACGGTGCCGGGTGTCGACAAGATCAAAAACGTAGCCTTGCTTCGTTTGGTCCTTCGGTCGGAATCAGAGAGCAGGGTGTTGAGTCGGAACGTCTACTGGCTTTCTTCCGCACCTGATGTCTTGGACTGGGACTCTTCGACGTGGTATCATACGCCCGTCACTTCGTACTCGAACTTTACGGCGCTGAATACTATGGAGAAAGCGAAACTCAATGTCAAGGTTAGTGGGGGAGGAAAGGTTTTGTTGGAGAACCAGAGCAAGGTACCGGCGGTGTTTATACGCTTGAACTTAGTTGATGGTGAGAAGAGAGATGTGGTACCGGTATTTTGGTCGGATAATTACGTCACGTTGTGGCCGGGTGAGAAGATGGATGTTGAGGTTCGGTTTGAAGGGGGTCAAGGATTTGGTGAATGGGCGAAGGTGGAGGTTAGTGGGAAAAACGTCGATGCGCAGGTAGTGGGGTTAGGACGAGGGTGGAAGCGGGATTCGATAGAGCGAAGGAACGAGGCGATATGATCAAGGATTTGTTATATATTTTCTGAACTCCTTGCTCTGTACGCTGCATCCAAAAATAAGTATCCCGGCAGTTTCCCGGCGTATGCATGAGAGCTAGTCCCACATCATGCTATGCATCCCAATGCAAGTGAACAAGTATGCGACCCAAACGCCTCGCTAATATACAGGAAACATGCGTAATCCAACCTTCGCTTTGTCCATTCCTTTCTCCTCGCTAGGATCTCTTTCTGGGATATGCAAAAACAATCATCCATCAGAGTCCACCATCATGCTCTCCTCGAGTGAACTAATATCCTGCATCTCTCTCCGCCCTCCTCTCCTTTTCCCCCGTCCCGCAACGCGGTTTTGTTGTATTTCTCTCAAACTCCCTATCCGGCGATCCAAATAGTCCATCTCGTCATCGCTCTGACTACCCGTCTGGCCCTTCATCCCGAGTCCCATGTCGTCGGAGCTTCCGGCCAACATGTTCATATTATCTAGTTCTTCGTTAGTTTCTAGAGCACGGTTGAGAAGATCGGTTGCCATGGGGTCTTGAGGGGCGACCGCTAGTGCTTCGTGGAGTGCGATGACGGCATCCCATGAACGATCCATTTCGAGGAGGACCAGACCTTTGGCGGAAAAGATGCTAGCATCTTTTACTCCATGGCGTAGTACCTTGTCGAAAGCGAGGAGGGCTTCGTCCAGGCGGCCTTGGCGGCGAAGTGCGTGGCCTAGGTTCGTGCGGGTTGGTAACCAGGCATCTGGGTCTGCTTCATTATCTTCGCTGATTTTGAGTGCACGTTGGAACATCGTTATGGCGTTATCCATCTGGTTTTCATGATAATACACGACGCCCATTTCGTTTAAGAGCAGGGGATCTGTGTTGCAGAGGTCGTAGGCCGTAGTCAGGTATTCATGGGCGAGAGGGTAGTTGTGCAAGAGCAGGTTCTGCATGCCGAGGAAAAGTTGCGGGAGATGGGTGCCCTGGAATAATCGTGCTGCTGTGGAATACGCAGAAATAGCCTGGTCGTGTTCGCCTTCTGCGGCGAAGGTGTGGGCGAAACCTACCCAAGCAGGTCCAAAATGCGGATCCATGACTGAGGCTTTGGAAAAGTAACGACGAGCTTCGGCGATGCGGTTTATGGCCAGATAATAAATGCCCACGGCGAGCCAGGTGCAAGGTTCCGATGGGTGTGTGTCTGTGAGGTCATGGGAGAGTAAGAACAGGGCGTTCTTGTGGCCGAGCTCGTAGAGGGACGCGAGGTGTACGGGGAGAATGGAAAAGTTGTACTTGTCGACGGAAAGGACGGAAGATGTCAGCTCGAGAGCTTTGGAGAAGCGACAGTGGGTGAACATGAGGTCAGCTCTTGCCAGAATGATGTCGGGGTTGTCGGCGAGTTTGTAGTGGGTTGTGAGCTGCTCCACGGCATCTTCGAATTGGTCTGGTCGCGAGTACTTTGACAGGCGGGTGATATAAAGTGACTTTGTGAATTCGGCGGCTTCTTGCGACAAAGACGGGTTTCCTGAGACGGTGATGTCGTCAAAGTTGAGCGACTCGAGGAATGTCCATTCCTCGACAGGTGACATGAGCGAGTTTTTCATGAGGGCGTCGAAGGCTTCGAAACATTGAACATCGATCTGACAGGCAGTCTTGTAGCAGTCCTTTGCGCGGTCAAAGGCGTTCTGATTGGCAAAGCATAAGCCGCGCAGATAGCACATGCCCGCCTCCGACTTGAGACTCTCCACGCCCTCTCGATCACGCTCCTCGCTCGTCGGCTGGCGCTCAGTGCGCGTTACATGCTTGTTATGGCGAGCGCCAGCCCGGGTGTGCACATCGACATGGCGGAGTTTCTGGCGCATGCTCCCCGGCGCCGATATCAAGTGGACGGGGTTCTTGTCGCCGAGGATGGCTAGGGCTTCATCAATCTTGCCCGTCTTGATGGAGCAGTGTGCAGCGAGATAGCGGCATTGCGCGTTACGCTCGATGAGGTTCCCACGGGCGAGAAATGATTGCGCGCGGCGGTAGTTGCCAGTGCTGAAGTGTGCTTGTGCGAGCCAGAATGCATCTTGGTCGTTACCTGCATGTTGGCCATCAGCATGAGTCTATATATCCATGGCCAATAGGCCTAAAAGTAATGTTGGGGTTGGTGTTGATGTTGATGGAAGAATACCCACCGGTCAGCGCGAGCAGCTTGTCGGCTACAAATATGGCTGTGTCGTATTGATGTTTGTTGACGGCTTCTTGCCGCCATTCGCGCAGGTATTTCTCCATACTCTACTACGCCTTGTGCCAGAATTATACTATGAGAGGTAAAATATTATGCGCGAGGCAGACGGCTTGCGTAGTAGTAGATGGTTGATGTAGTTGCGCCTGCCGCTGCTGCGGTAAAATGATGAATGGGTCGCGCCTGCCGCCGTTGTGACAAACGGAAGGTGGGAGGATCGCGCCTGCAGTTCGCGTGGGCACGGGAACGCGGGGTTCTGCCGCCTGTCACCGCCTAACTAGTTATCTATCGCCGCCTACCGCCTGCTTCGCACTTTCCCTTCACTTCTCCCTCTACGCCCGCCTTCACCACAAGTCACTTGACTCAATCAACTCATTCAACATTCTTCGTAAACAAACACCCATCTAGCCCACCATGTCTGAACGCAAGGTCCTCTCCAAGTACTACCCGCCCGACTTCGACCCGTCAAAGATCACGCGTACCCGCGGCCCCAAGCAAGCCGGCCCCAAAGTCCAAACCGTCCGTCTAATGGCACCCTTCTCGATGAAATGTACCCACTGCGGAGAGTTCATCTACAAGGGCAGGAAGTTCAATGCCCGGAAGGAGACGACCGATGAAAAGTACTACAACATCACCATCTTCCGCTTCTACATAAGATGTACGCGGTGCTCGGGCGAAATCACTTTCAAGACCGACCCCAAAAATATGGACTACGAGTGCGAACGCGGGGCAAAGCGCAACTTTGAGCCTTGGCGCGAGGCGAAGCTGGCGGAAGAGACCGAGGAAGAGAGACTGGATCGTCTGGAGCGCGAGGAGGCGGAGCGCGATGCGATGAAGGAGCTGGAAACCAAGGTGCATGATGCGAAGCAGGAGATGGCCATCTCGGATGCGCTGGACGAGATTCGCTCTCGGAATGCCCGCATAGAGAATGCCGAAAAGGAGGGCAAGCGGACAGACGTACCGGCGGAGAAGGTCGATGATGCGCGGAAAAGGCAAGAAGAGGAGGATGCCGAAGTAGCCCGGAGAGCCTTTGAGGGTCGAAGCATGCCTGACATCGGTGAAGAGGCCATCGAAGAAGAGATGGTAGATGCGCCCTTCGAGACGCCCATCACAGTCACATTCAAGAAGCCAAAGGAGAAGAGGGATTTCGGTGCTGCCTTGGGTATCAAGAAGGCAGCGGCACAACCACCTACTCCCGCTCCTGCTCTCAAGCCAGCGGTGAAAGCCCCACCGCCTGCGATGCCATCAACATTATTGGCGGGCTACGATAGCGATGACGATTGATTTAGCATGTCGGTATGTGTTGCTAGAAAGCTGGAGAATCCACGATATTAGACATCAAGCCAAGACCTGTTTCACTTCCGTACCTTGTCCCAGTCCTTCATGCCCAATCACCCGGCCACATTTCGGACTCAATATCGGTGTTCGGCGCGTGACCATTTTAACCTGGTTTTCACCCCAAGTATATTGCAATAAAAGAACGCCTTTTTTTTGTACAATATACCACCTACCGGAGAGATTATGCTGGTGAGCAAAGTGCTCGGTACCGAGGTTAAATATATATATAAAGCTCGCCACCGCATCCCGCGAGAGGGGTACACTTACACTTTGGTGGTCGACTTCTTCCTCCGAGTTCCTATACGCTACTCTAAGAGTAATTCACCTACAAAATGCGGCTTCTCATCGCCCTCCTCGCAGGCCTTCTCTCGATTGCCGCCTCAGCGCCAACCCAAACTTTTGATCTATCCTCCTACGCTCTTACATCGCGCGCCGACCCATCTCTCACTGGTACGCTGCCTTGTGTACCTTGTGGCATAATTCTTGCATCCCGCAGAATTATGAGTACACCCATATGATCAGGTTGTCTGACTTGACGCACCGTAGGCTATCTCGGCGTCTTCTTTCTTGGCGACAAGCCCTCCGTCTACTTCTACCTTAGCAATGGCAACAACGCTATATCGATGAAAGCCCTCAACCAAGGTCAGCCAGTTATCAACCCCACAAAGGGCACAAAAGGCGTCCGTGATCCATCCATAATCGCTGGTGGTGGCGCCGAAGCCGGAAAGAAATGGTACATCATCGGCACCGATCTCGATATAGGGAAGACAAGCTGGGATGCCGCCCAACGGACTGGTAGTCGCGGCATTTTCGTCTGGGAGTCCACTGACCTCATCAACTGGACAAGCGAACGCCTAGTAAGCGTTGAAGATGCCACCGCGGGTATGGTCTGGGCACCCTCTGCTATATGGGACGAGCAAAAGGGGCAGTATCTAGTACATTGGGCATCGAAGTTTTACTCGCAAAGCGATACGAAACATACTGGTGCACCGTCTGCAACGCGCATCCGCTACGCCTATACCGCCGACTTCAAAACCTTCACTGCACCAGCCGACTACATCAACAAATCACCCACCAACATCATCGATCTCGATATCCTCTCCCTCGGCTCAAATTCTTATGCCCGCTTTATGAAGGACGAGACTGCAAAAACAGTCTTCACCGAAATCAGTACAAATGGTCTGTTTGGGACGTGGACACGGCCGGGAAGCGCATCCGCGACGATTGCAAGCGGAGTCGAGGGCCCTGCAGTCTATTGGGATAATGAGGTGGCTGGGAAAGCACATTTATTGTTGGACTTTTATGGAGGTGACGGGTATCGACCATACGAGAGTACAGATGTAAAGGGTGGGAAGTGGACTGCGAGTAGTAGAAGTGAGTGGCCGAGGAATTTGAGGCATGGTAGTGTGTTATCGGTTACGGAGCAGCAAGTGAGTGCCGTTAGTGACAAGTGGCCTTCTTGAGAGAGCTGAAGATACGTACGGGTAGGAAACCGAGAGTAAGATGATCTTAGAATAAACCCAATCTCCTTAAAAGAATCATCATGCCAACACATTTCTCCATTGCTCCAACAATACCTTTCGCATTGATCACTTACATATACTGAGGCACCAAGGCTTTATACCACTGTATCGAATCTGCTCGCTAAGAGGACAACAAGGGTGACTTACATAACCCGCAGTATAAATGGAAGACTCCCCAGCAACAAATCAGCGTCCTCCAGGGCGACGTTACAGATCCACTTTTACCCGCTACATACAAATGTAGAGGCGGGTAGACGGCAGTCCCGTTGCACAACTCGTGGGCGTACAAGCATGCGAGGTGCATGCATATAGTTGACATTCACGACATGAAACGGGTATGAGACGGTCTTCCATGCAGGTCGAATATCTCCACTTGTTCGTGGACATCAACATCGAACGGGGAGATTGGCTTTACATAGAATTTAACTGGGGAGGGTCAGTTATCGATGCCTTACGCATATATTTCATGCGATAAAGTTGGTGAGCAAGGGACTTGTTGATTTCTTAAGAAGCAGTGAATCTATGCCACTTCAATCGATCAATAGAGTTAATTCAGCCATGTTGCTGTTCCACAAGGAAGAAGAGGTGGAGTTCAGTGCATGACAACAGATAGTACTGCTAGCTGGTCAAGCAGTAACAAAGTCTACAGGAAATATTTTATCGTTCTTTCAATCACTGTCGTTACCGATCCAATCCGATACTCCTCGCTCACGGCGTTACGTCTGCTCATATTGATCACCGTCTATATAGGAGATCATGAGTTCCATATCTGATGCTCTACCGACAGCAGGCCCTATCGACAAGACAGGTGGCGGATTTGGCCATTCTGATCATGATAACATGGCCCCACATACCAACTGGACAATGCCTCGACCAAGCTTTAACCCGAATCGCTTCCGCAATGGCATGGACAATACGACGCAGGCGCCGATACTCTTAGGATTAGGAGGAGCTATGGTTGTTTTGTCGATTCTCCTAATAATAGCTAGATTGTGGTCACGCTTGCGGCCTGCGTGGCGATTGAAGTTGGACGATTGGGCAATTCTAGGCGGACTTGTACGTATCCACCATCCACTGAAAATAGCCAAAACATAAACACCAAATCCTGACACCTTGAAAAGATTCTGGCCGTAACCCAATACTGTATCATCTCTGTATCTGTCCTCTACGGCCTCGGTCGCCGCGCCCGGTTCGTAAGCTTCGCCCGCCGCCGCGTTTCCCTCCGCCTCCTCTTTATCTCCCAGCTCTTCTGGTACTGGTCCCTTACCCTCATCAAGCTATCAGTCGCCCTCCTCCTACTCCGCCTAAAGTACACCAAAAGATGGCGCTTCTTCCTCTACTCCACCATGTTTCTCACCATCGCCGCCGCCATCGTCCAAACCGCGTTTCAATTCCTGCAATGTCGGCCGTTCAGCGTCTATTGGGACCCAAGGGTATTCAGAACGCAAGAAGTAAAGTGCTTCAAAAGGAGCGTTATCAACGGGAACATCGTAGCTTTCAGCTCCATCCAGATTGCCCTAGACTTAACATTCAGTTTCGTCCCCATACTCTTCATCCGCAAGCTGAACCTGCCCCGTCGCGAGAAGATATTCATGTGCGTTCTTATGGGTCTGGGACTCTTCGCGTCCTGCGCGGCTGTTATTCGTACTCTGATGTTGCAGGGCTACTATAATCCGAGGGATGTGTTTCATACTAATGTTGCTATAGCTTTGTGGGCGGTGGTGGAGCAGCATTTTGCGATTATTGCGGCGACGTTGCCGACGTTGAAGGCGTTTATGGAGGAGGCTGTTGTGAGGGTGGGGCTGTTTTTTTATGATGGGGCTGGTGAGGAGGGGATGAGGGGGAAGTTGGTGGAGTTTGGTTTGTTGGATGATGGGGATGTTTTGGAGGGGGATGAGAATGTTCACTTGGGGGGGAAGTTTGGTGTTTCGATTTCGAAGAATGCAGAGGGTGGTGAAGAGAAAGGGGCGGATGAGCTAGAGAACAGTGATGGTAAGGGAGACGAGGAGAAGGAAATGAGTTTCGAGGAAATGCTTGCAGTTGATTCAGATACAAAGGCGAAACAGCTCGTTTGAGTACTGTAGTGTCGTCCAGAAAGGTGGTGTTGGTTCATATACTGCGATGGAAACTAGGTCAAGTCAACCAAGAAGATTTTGTCGAAGTTACAAACGGTTATGGAAGTATGGAAAATAACATATGGTGAAAATGGCATCATGTCGCCGTTTGTACATGGTGTATTTATACCAAATACTATTTTGTCCTGACATAACATATATCACTTCTCATTTACTTGCTTCTTATTCACACACGCACGCTCACACCCGTACCTGTGCCCGCACTCGCACCGACGCCACTTAAATAGCATATATCATTTTTGATTCAAATATTCAAAATCATACCCGCACCTGCACGCGCGCCTGCGCCCCCATATATAGTCACGGCCTCACCCACAACCACACCGACAGCTTCGCGAACAACTTCGCCCCCAGCTTCGACCGCAATACTAACCAAGTATTCTCAGTTCTCACCACCTAACATGAACGACGATATCAATATGCAATCCCCCTCCCCAATACCAATAACGTCACGCACGAACCCCGACCCCACTGGGCCAACCATTTTCAGGCCTTCGGAAGACTACTTTCGAGAACTGCAGGATACACCCAAAGCATTGGGCCATGATTTATCACCAATCTCATCTTCTTCGTTGCCATTGTCTTCCCCAATGGGTCGTATCCATCCTTCACACGAACCACCTAGGATACCAACGCCTATAGTCGATGATACCGAGAGCTCCTCTCTCATATTACCGATGTCATCACCTACAAATCATATCTTAGCACGTCAAACTCAACATTCAAACCGAGGTCGTACAACGGCAACGCCTACACGCCATGACAACCCTGAGAGCTCATCTCCCCGATTGCCAATGTTATCACCCACGAATAGTATTGCAGCACGTCAAACCCATCCGTCAAACCGAGAAGATAAAATAACAACACCTACGCGCAGTGACTCATCTTCCTCATTGACGCTATCATCACCCACAAAGCGCCTCATTACTCAAGTCCAGGGCTGTCGATTAGAACCAACTCCAGTGGCTACCAAGAACAAGGGCAAATCAAAGCGTCGAACTTCTCCTGAATCAAGCCCCGCAAAACCATTGCAGGAACCCGAACGCTTTACCGAATACCAGCTCAACGACCTGAAGTATGTGGTCGTGAAAGCATGCCAACAAGGCATTTATCTCACTCATTTCATCACTGCCTCCAATGCCCTCGAATCTATTCGCCACAATGGGGGTACATTTTACGCCTACGACATTCACGGCACGATACAAAGCGCTAGCATTCCCCCACCCTCCAAACACTTCACCCCCGAAGGACTCCAGATGGAAACCAAGCCCGCACTTTACTATCGCAACATGCATGAAACTGCCGGTATCCACAGCTCAAGCTACAACGACAAAGTCGACGACACGTTCGCTCAAGGCCGACATTGCATGTTCTGGATCACAACAAGGGCGACAGAAGTCGAGGGACCGAACGTATGCTGCAACCCCCCACTCGTCATGAAAGAGATCCAAGCACATATCGATAAGCACCAGACAACCTTGAAGAACTCGATATTCAAGAAGAGATTGGTACATAAACTACATTCGCATAAGAAGCTTTTGCATTCTGTTACCAAAGTACTCTGTGTGAACCTGGGAGACTTCACGAAGTCGGCTGCTGTCTGCGCTAGTCTGAATCACCTCGTTGCGCTGACCATCTTCAACGAAATTTCCGCTATTCAACTGAGTCGTAGGAAGACTCCAGAGGAACAAGCGCTCAAATTGCCAGTTCCGCGCATGCGGCTCCTTGCGCAGGATCCCGAGTATTGCGGCGCGACTCGACGAGTGTTGAAGGGCTGGGGGTTTGAGGTCTTCGAGGCACCCGCGGGATACAAGGAGCTCGATGGTGATACCTTAGTAGTGAGCTTCAATTCTACGAGTGGAGAGCCCGTGAAGCAGATTGTTACGGGGTTGGCGGCACGTTTTGGTGGCCCGGCGGGTATGCTTTGCAACAGTATTGACCGGTATGATGATCTATTGTTGGAGAGGGAATACACCGACAATTGTAAGATTATTGGAATGGGGAGTCTTTATGTTGATAGGAAGCCAGGGCGAAGAGAATCTGAGCAACAGAAGGTCGACGTTATGGGTAATGTGTGCTTGTATCTTCGAGCTAGCGATGAGGGGGCTGGAGGGATTTGTCAAGAGGAAGACAGTGACATCGTGGGAGGGCATGAATACAGACAAGCCAGGTTGAAACCAGTTCAAGAGGAGAATGAAGACATGCAGATGGAGGTGGATTCCAATACTCCTGAGGCGAGTAAAGGAAGGTCCCCTGTACCGATGATAGGAGATCTCTTCGGCGCGAGCACCTGCAAAACCCCATCAAGAATGTCGTTCGCTGGGAAGGGGAATTTCCGCAGCTGGATGGAGGATCCATTTTGAGGAATCTGACAGCATTTTTGGTGACTTGGATAGATAGATATAGTACGATGGATATAGTGCAATGGATACAGTGTGATGATTGGCATAAGTAAACAAACTGGTCAGAGTCATGGCAGCGTTGAGAACCATATATGGCATTTGAAGTCGAGTGCGATCGGCAATCCAAGCACAAATTGCAATCCAGATGATACCAAAGAGACGGGGAAATGCGCAGAGGATGAGGATGATGGCGGTGCTAGTAACGATTGTACTGAGGATTATCTGGATAAAATAGGCGAAAGTGTAGATAGGGACGGAGCAGGTTAGAAACATGGAGCTGTAGTCCCAATGCTCCTAGCTTGTGGTGTGTTTGAGGAGTTTCCCACATGCTAGTTTGCCGGCTTAAGAGTTTGTTGATGAGGATGACTTTGAAAATAATATTGAGGGGAAGAATGAGGACGCACTACCTCGATCGCGGTCAATGCGAAACAAGATTATTCATAGATCGTCTTGTGTAAACCCTTAGAGATCGTTGGTTGAAAGCACTGTATCTGGGAAACCAAGAATGAGGAATTAATCTATGATGGCTATGCAATTGTTGCTGGTCCTTCAGCACTACACATCAGTTAGTATGAGACTACGTCTCACTCCCTCTCATCTACACCAACACTTACATGAAAATCCATCTCTACGCCTCGACTCCAAAGTTTCCATTCAGCTTTACCATTGCAAAAGCTAAGAGTTTCCCGAACGCAGAAACAGAAAAGTCAATAAGATAGCGCCAGCTTATCTTCGTCTGCAACTCGAGCCTCTGAAACCAAGTCGCAAGCAAGAGCATACAACATGGTAAATATCCTGCCTCGAAAACTCCGATGGGCATTCTGTACTCGACAATGACTCCCTAATCGTTGATAAATCTATCCCATGTCTAACATGACTGCTCCCCATACAACTGCTAAGCCATTGAGCAAATATTTGGGACCAATATGTTGCAGGATGCGGGTAGTGGGGAGTTCGAAGAGAAAGTATATTACAAGGAAAACTTGAATGGCGTTGGAATATCAATCTCCAACGTCAAAGCTGAGATTTTTATTTATGCCTGCTGCGCGTGCAATGGAAAGATTGACGGGGTCGAGGCCGGCAACAGAGTAGAGCAGACATAGAATCGTAATTGGAAGCTAGTCTAGTTAGCGGAGGATTTTGGCTTCGCGTCTTCGTTGTGCTTCAGAAAGTTCGTTCCTCGGGAACGGGACGGCGAGAGCTGCGATCAGTTTTGTCGGGCCCGAGCTCCTCGTCCACAAATTCGAAACTTGTCAACCTAGCTTTCTCTGATCTGGAGAGAAGCGCTGTTGGTGAAGATTTGGCCTATGACAATATCTTGGAATCTGAAGCGGGGAACACTTGGGAAAACATGGGGGCATTGCGAGCCAGATTTGGGCTCTCACACGTCATCTTGAAGAGCTACCTGCACGTCAGGTCATATGCATACTAAGTGATATTGTGATCAGATTATCCGATGACTTTTCCAAAGTCTATCCTCGTCCACCTACTTGCCAGTAGAGCTTCTGGTGGCTTAAAAGTGAACCACCAATCGAAGTTTTGCCAGTGATGACCTGGGAATATTGCTCGAACTCTGCATGAACGTAAACTCCTTTGAGCTTCGAGAACGTCTTTGCCTCCGAGGTGTCGGTAAATTAAACGTGAAGAATAATATCGATATCTAAGAGATTACCATTTGCGCTAACTGTATTGTAGGATTTAGCGTGACTGAACGCTTGCCATGTTTGTGCGCTAAGTTCAGGCAATATTTCTATTTATGAACCCGTCAAATATCGAGTCATTTACTCCGTAGACTAGAGTGATTTTCCTTGGGGGTGTAATCTATCGCATTCTGTTGTGTCAGCTTCGTACGTCTTGTACTTCTACACTGAGACATGCTTTTCACTCACCTGAATAATCCGCATCTACACAGAAGGCACCTCGTCGACCCATGGAATCGATGATTGTGCTCCGGCCTTTTGTACCGTCATACTCGCCGCGAGGTTAGCATGTTCAATTGCAGCGCCCAGGTCGAACGCTGCTCCTTGGGACATAGCCTTCCATCGAGCTACAGCCACGGTATATGCGCCGACAAAAGTGTCGCCAGCAGCTGTAGTATCCACCACTTTCACCTTCCGCGCTGGTACCAATTTTCCTGGCTGTGACTGTTCTTGTTGTTTCTCTGTTTGGTAGTAAACACCCTTGTTCTTGGTCAACAATTGCACAGATATGTCTCAAAAGGAGTGAGATTTACCTCGCCACCTAGCGTGATGATTACATTCTTTACACCTCGCGCGATGAACACAGCGGCTACACTGTCCCATGAAGTTGGATTTTCGATTCCTGATAAAATTGCGGCTTCTGTCTCGTTTACTATCAAGTGACCTAAGCCTGAATATGCTTCTTCCGGAAGCGGTATTGCTGGTGCGGGATTTATGATCGTTTCTACGCCCTTGTCACGTGCGGCTTTCATGTTGTGCAAGACCTGGAATGATTAGCAACTGAAGTTACGGCCGAACGTTGAATAGAGACATGGCGATACTCACAACTTCCATTGGTAGCTCTAATTGGAAAAGCACCACCCCGGCATCCTCATCCACCAAGTCCTTAACCTCAACATCGTAATTCGCTCCAGGACAGAACATGATTCTGTTCTCCCCTGTGCCGGTCTCAACCACGATGACTGCAACGCCTGTTTTCTTCCCCTTCAAAACCTTCACCCCATTGGTCTTGAGCCCATCTTTCTGTAGACTTTGCAGAAAGCCACCCGCAAACGCGTCATCGCCAACCGCACCTACCATTCGCACTTCAACATCTGACGATTCGCTTTCAGATGCTTGCCTTTGGGTTCTTGAAAGTCGTGCGCATGCTACTGCTTGATTGGCTCCCTTGCCTCCAAAGCCGATATCAAAGGATTCGGTGGTCAGAGTTTCGCCTGCTACAGGCACGCGAGGCGTGCGGGTCACAAGATCAACGTTCAAAGAGCCAATGACAGATATCACTGCGGGTTGAGACGACATGGTGCTTTTGCTCGTTGTTGCTCAGTTGTATGTTTGATGTTGACATCATTTGTATGACTGCGTGGGCACGTGTGGGTTGGTTTAGGCGTAATCGGCCGGGCTAGGCTTCTCTGAGCTAGTGCTCCCGAGAAGTACATTGTCACGTGATCATCACTGGAGAGGAGTAACCTCCTCTATATTAGCTATTCCATCAATCTGCCAACACCTTTCATCTCTTGTAGTAGACAATACTTCTTTAGCCTCAATCCGATTTCTCCGATCTTACAAGATGCGTGGAACTAGTATCACGACTGTGTGGACCCTAAGGGCTTACTCATACCCACATCTTCGGCCTCTACCACCGTGATGTAGGGGAGATACATCCATGGGCTTCCCAACCCTCCAATATGAATTGATATCCTGGCATGAGACCCTAACTGACGAGCCCTTGCATAAATATAAATTCACCAGAAATACATTAAATCTGCCCGTACTTGGGCAATTGGTAGCTTCATATCTGTATGACATCACGTGACTCAAGGACCGTGCGGTGATGAGATAGAAAGTACGCAACCATCTCGTCTCACTCATACGTAGTAGGTAGCAAAGATTCTACCCGGTCTACTTGCCACCCCCTTTCTGTGCTCGATCACAAGCTATCTATTTGTATAATACTACTACCAAATCCTAGACTTCGTATACAATAGATCAATCAACAGCCGCCCGCTCTCTTGCCTGAGCAGCAGCTCCCTCATTACACTTGGCTCGCCAAACATAATATCATCACTAGAAAAACATCGATCATTTACTCTTACAGAATCGAACATGGCTCCAAAACTCATATTCGGAACGGCCACCTTCGGCATGTCACCCGCTCTCGAGACGCCGGAAGGCGTGCAGTCGATCCTCACCACACTCAAATCCCTCAAAATCGGCCACCTAGACACAGCAGCCAGGTACCCACCTTTGAATCCTGGGAGATCTGAGGAGTTGATCGGCGAGGCTGTAAAGTTAAGCAAGGACTTTGTGGTCGACACGAAATGCTATACTGATACGAAAACTGATGGGAGTGGAGATCTGGAGAAAGAAAGCATTGAAAACCGTGTGAGCAAAAGCTTGGGGTCCTTAAAGAGAGAAGGCGTGAATGTGCTATATGCACACAGAGCGGATCCTTCAACACCATTAGAAGATCAAATTCGGAACCTTAATCAACAAATTGCGAAGGGAAATTGCCAGGCTGTAGGTCTTGTATGGGTCTGTGGCATGTAAAAGTGGGCTAACGAATTTAGTGGGGTGTGTCGAACTTTACGCCTTCAACCATGGAGGAATTATTGCGCATCTGCGACGAGAAGGGCCTGAAGAAGCCAAAGTACTACCAAGGTGCCTACAATGCCATCACGCGGCACGTGGAGTCAAAACTCATGCCTATTTTACGCGCTCATAAAGTTGCATTCATAGGTTACGTGTACGCTCGACTGAATCCTCCTTTTGGTACCAGCCAGACACAAAAAGCTAACCTCAACAAAGGCCACTTGCATCAGGATTCTTGACTGGCAATCTTATCAACGACACTACAACAGGAACACGCTTCGACGAAAACACACCGATCGGTAGCATCTTCAAGACCCGCTTTGACAATGCAGTGCTCACTACAGCCATGCGCAAGTTCGTTGCCGCAGTCAAGGAGAAAGGTCAGACTCCAAGTGAAGTCTCGCTTCGGTGGGTCGCGCACCATTCTGCGCTTGGTGATCAGGATGGCATCGTCTTGGGTGCGAGTCGGGTGGAGCAAATTATTGACAGTGTGCGCTTGATTGAGAAAGGCAAGCTGGAGGATGATTTGGTAGAATTGGTGGAACAGCTGTGGAAAGATGCAGAGGGCACCCACTGTGAATTGATCTGGGGAAACTCCATGGAAGGCTAGCATCTTTCATATAGAGCCTGTCGTATGTGTCAGATCTTGCAACAAGTTCCATTATCGAAACCAGGCTGAAAAGTCGTATGACTGTCCTGACCATACAGGATGTGAACACAAGCTACTAGTCAAAAGGCAGTATATATAATCATAAATTAGCCACCAAAAGCCTTGAATTCCTGCTCTTCGACTAAAAGAGGATGCCCTGACGGGGAACCATATTGAACATTCCGACGACGGTAGTGGTTGATCTAGCCCCCCTCGAGATTTGCATACGATCTTCAGGAATGACCGTGAGGGCTTTCGGGTCCCTCCTTCTCCTTACTCTATTTTTTAAAAGTCACAGAACGAAGTTTGCATGACGAAGACAGCTGTGCTCTAAATAATATATGTACCTGATCGGCTTGAATTATATCTACACCGTATATAAATGGATTGGTTTGCTAAATCACAATATCATACACTGGTCCGATTAACTCTGACCTGCTGACTAGTCGAAAGCGACGGGTCGTGCTCGAGATAGTTTAGTGGCTCGATTCTGAGTGCAGAGTGCGCGGAAGTCATAATCGTGTTTGGCAGATCCCCAGTATGCGGGATATGATGCATGCCCAAATTGAACCACAAAACCCTTATCATTATCAAATCAGTATACTGAGTAAAAGCTCTTGAACAAGAATAGACACTTACAAGTCTTCTTGGTCCAAACTCTCACCGTCTAAAAACTTCGAGAAGTCCACTAAGGGGTCCTGCACGTTATAGAAATTGTTGTGATCCGCAGCATGAGGTTCGGTATCCTTCTGCTTGGTGATGTAAAAGTCCGATGTCGCGTAATTGGCAGATTTTCCTGCTGTCGTGGAGTTCTTGGCGGTAAGGTGTGCGGCAGGACCAGCTGTGAAGAGTTAGTATCAGACGTTATACGATGCAGAGGGGTAGTAAGCTCACATCGCTTAAACTTATAGCCCGGATATTCTCCGTATTTGTTTGGTGAGTCTTTGTTCACAATACTAAATGAGGACGCCTCGTTCGGAGGCCAGTTGATACTAGAATCTGTTTCGCTGGTAATGAAACTTCTCTCCAGCTTCATAGTGTTATGAGGCACTCCTTCGGCCCACGGGTACCTGAAGAGTCAATTAAATTGAAGTTAGAAGGAAAGTCGATGCACCTACATAATAGTAGCCGGCACAACGTCCACCTTCTGTACGCTGTTTTTCACTCCGAGAACATCCAAATCCGCCTTGAATGTCATTACATGCTCGTGCAACGAGCCAGAAAGGAAGTCATGGATATGAAATCCATAATCTTCATTGTCTGCGTAGTACGCACCCAGGATGTATCCGGAAGCGCGTACGGAGACTTCAATAGCCCCGTCGTAGAAGAAGTTATAGTCGAACAGGTAATCGTAGTTCCCAATACTGGTTATCCAACGAACGGTGAAGATGATGTTTTTCGCAGCACTGGTGTAACCCAAACCAGTAGCATGATGCCTTCGCAATGGGAAGTTTGCGTCAGCTTCGAAGATACATATGCCATCTGGCGTGGTCTTCACGTCGGTTTTATCCGTGTAGGTAGCATTCAGATATGTTGCGTAACTTGGACAATCGTAGCCTTTTAGGAGTGGGACGATGTTCCGGCCCATTCCTTCTGAAGTGTCGAAGTAGAGGGTCTCGGACTGGACAGGGTCGGATCCTGCGTAGTGCGCCAGTGCCTCTTGAAGCGCAAGCTCGTAGATAATTCTTTTACCTTTGTATTTGATGTTGAAAAGCGCCAGCCCCTGATCTGAGGACGTTGACAAAAAGAAGGTGAAGTCCATCCAGGATACAAAACCTTCCCTTTTATCGATCTTGTACCGGTTGGCGCCTCTTGAGACAGAGATTGGCGGCGGGAGATCATCTAAAGGAAGTGAATCGCCTTGCTTGTCAGTCGAAGTCCAAGGTCCGTCAACATCAGGAGGAGGCTTCTGAAAGCTGTTTGCAAGTACAGCCTTCCGAAAAGCATCAGTGCCATTATAAGCTTGGCCACGGTGGAACCAGGTTGTAATGATCCAATCCTCCCAGGCGCGACTTGTGATATCGAGGCGAAAGAAGACTCCAAGAGGCAGAAGAGTTACACTGTCGAACCCGGATGTTGGGCGTCCAACAAATCCTAACCACACCTTTTTTGCGCCGTCATGTTCAAAAGATATTTTCCCAAGACGTGGCACGGCACCCCCTTCCAAAATTGTCTTTAACTGTCAGCGTCACGAAGTGTATCATGGTGTAGCTTCACTAACCGTGTTCCAAATTGCTCTTGTGATGTCCTCTACATCTGAACTAAGATTCGCAAGAAACGACTCAAGGTTCGCAGTAAAAATAGATGGAAGCTTTGTCTTTCCCTGCTTTTCATTGTTGAACGGAAATTGAAGAGGGGCCACAGAAGTAGCATTCGTAGCCGGTAAAGGTCCAATTACGTATTCTTGAAGAAAGGCTGACTCGTAGGAGGCGAATTGGACTGTCGCACGCGCGAAGCGTTTTGGTGCGGCTCCTGCATAGCTGTCGAAGTAAGGGAGAGCATCCGACTTGTTTGGTAGGAGTAGGTCGATTTGTAGACTGATGAAAATTAGAGAGAGGTATAAAGAGAGGTAGTGTCTATTTTACATAGTGTTCTGGCGTCCACTGTGCTAAATTAGCTTGTAATTTCTGTTCTGTTGACTTCGATCACTCACCTGCCGTCTGGAACTGTCGTCAAATTCAGTTTTTGGTTCAGTACAGCTGAAGTGGTCGCGACTTCTTGCTCTGATAGAGGTTGCCAGATGTTCTTGTACGGTGATGCAATATATTGCTCCTCTACTGCGCCATACTGCACACTCTGTTGCGCCGAACTCTTGAAGAGATTTACCACACTCAACGTCCAGAAGAAAAGATATTTCATGACGCCGAAGATCGTACACCGGCTCCGGTGCTCAACGCGAGAGGAAATCTTTTTGACACGAAGAAGAAGAAGGTAGGCATGATTGCCCTTCTTATGCAGGATATGCTTACTGTTCTTTCTTCCCTGACTTGCAAAGGGGTGCATTTGGGCGTCTTACCATGCAGCAGCTCCAGTGTACATCAAGCTATTGTGTTCTTAGCTTCGTGAGGCGTAAACGAATTCGCATAATCTTCAATATACTAACCCTAGATTGGAATTTCTGGTGTACAATCACCCGTAAAGCTTTTCAGCTGAGCCGTACTTCGGGGTATTCACCAATCTACTTTCGATCCTTGTCAGGGGTCGATATCAACCGTAACCGAAAACCCGCTCAGAAAATGCAGGCTCCAGGAACCCGGTAAGCAGTTACCTGATATAAATGATAAGTCATGACAAACGTTAATCTTGTTGGCAGGATGTGAGATTCTGTGGGTTAGAATTTGACTTTCGGAGCGTCGAAAAGTCTGTATGGCGTATGCGTTAGTGCAAAGTTGATCCCGGTTTGGTGTACCTTCGTATGAGTTAATGGTCAATCATTACCACGTTAATCGAAGGGGTTTTCGTCGAGGCTTCTTTAATTCTAGCTCCGTTCGTATTCATGAATCACAACACTTGCTTCCTTCTACTAGATACTTAGATTCGTTTTACTATCATCAATAACATTTCAACCACACCAAATCTTGCACTAAGATTGAACGCCCTGGATTTTTTCAGCCACGCTTGAATAAAATACATCAATATGAATCGTGTACCACACTTTTACACTCTCTGTAGCGTTAGAGCCTCTAATTAGTATCGCCGTACGAATTCCCACGCGCTGATCGCTCCTCTGGGAGGCGTCTCAGAACACACACTACAACGCTATAGTATAAGGAGCTTATTCATCGCCTCCGGCTGAATTCGTAAACATAAGTGCAACCCGGTGGAACCAATAAATGTGCAGGTATAGTAACGCCTAGGGCAATTAATACAGCATGATCATAAGGAATTACAAGCTTTCTCCAGCGCCCCCAAAACTGAACACAAGTATGACGTACTACATTCAGAGCATAAATTCTTTTGCACTGGTACTTTAATAGTCACCAGTTGTCGGCAGTCATTTCCAACGGAGAATTTTGCAAGGTACATCAGTCTCATTTTGCTATAGGCAGGCTGACATCTACCATCACGAGTTATGGGGTTTATTGTCTGCTTAGTTTTGTAATTTCCTAGAGGTAAACAAATCAGTAACAGAAAATCAAAAGTACCAAAATTACTCCAGGGAGAGGTACTAAAATACCAATCAGGCTGATCTTGGAAGCTCGAAGGTCAACAATTTACGAAGGGCAGTAATTACAGAAGTTGGGATTCTTGCAATCATAGAATACTGAAGTCGGGAGAATTGAGAGTTAGATACTGGCAAAATCCTTATCAAGGATCTGGCTTTGTTGTTGATAAAGTTCAAGAAAGCGGAGCGCTTCTTTCTCGTTTTTGTTTTTGTAGACAAAGCATAGAACGCAAACTTGCAAATTTCTACGAGACAAAAGACACGGCTCTTAATGAAGGACGAAAGAGTGAAGAGGTTGGTACCACGCGACGCAATATCAACAAATGCTGACTTGGGGCTATTACGCTGTTACAACATGGCTCGGTCTTCGTTAAGGTTTCCCACCAAGGCGTCGTTAGATACTTCCAGTATCTCCTGTGACATCACCCACTGACTTAGCTATTGTCATGCAAGTAAGAACTGTCATAAACGCACTCGCAGAAAATTCTTCCTAACACCGAATCCACAAAAGAAATTCTTGGAGCCTTGGCTTTAACCGCTCTCAAAAATCGAATGATCAGCGAATATCTTTGGTACTGGGACGCGCTATTTGATATTTCTTGAAGGCGCAATGGAATGCAGGAACAAAGTTCCCACGATGATTCATCATTTAGAGTTTATGGTACGCAGAATGTATAATTTCCGAAAACTACTGTTGGCATAGCACATCTTTCGATTCGAAAAAAAAGTGACAAATGACGTCCAAGAAGCCGCGAACACTTCAGCATTTCAACTTGTCAACGTCCCCTCTTAAGTGATACCCCCTTGCTATCTTACAATGAAAGCTACTTTTTTATGTTATTTTCTTATCATAATCCAATCTACATATGTGCATGGGTACTCATGAGGAGGACAATGCTCCCGTTGTCGTCTAAGCTGCTAACAGTAAAATTGTTAAGAGAGGAATGGCTGATTTGACGACCCAAACTGCATGCCATACGATTGATGCCTTTGCACTGGGCGACAGGATGCGGGGCCTGAAGTTATCCAACATAGAAGCTGTCCTCGTGTTGATGGTCTCTGGCTAGTAGTTAAAGGGGCAGTCTCAGAATGTATTATGATTACATTACGTCAAAAATTACGTAAAATTCGACCATATATACTGTCAAACATTCGCACCATCTGTCCATGTTTTGCCCTATTCTGGCATCCAATAGATTGCAATCATTTTACCAAGATTCTCGATTGATATTGTTATCTAGGACGGGTTCGATCCTACTAATCCAAGACTTAAGGTTTAAAGTTAGAATAAAAAGGTAGATAGTGCCATTGATCCATTTGACGGAAATTGTCCGCGATGGTCGATCATGTGTGTCTGCTACAAAATCCAGAAGTAACAACTTTCATAAACTGTGCATCATAGGAGGTGCAGAGGAGATAATGTTCGACGTGTGGCTTGTCGATTGCATTTGACAAGCAGTGTTCCAAGCAACCGTCACTTTTAGCCTTCAATATAGTAATCCCTATATCTATTTAATGAATACCGCATAGACCAGCTCTTCCAGCAAGGCTTTGTAGCTTATTCCATGCCTTTTTTCTCACACTTGATGTCGATTTATGAAGTACTATCCGCGTACTGTGAATTATCTCTCTGACTAGTGGCAAACACAACTGAATAGATATATTTGACATCAAGATTGGGAAATCTGTTATCGCAAAGGGTATTCCAACCATCGTTGCTCTCTCGTAACTATTCCTCGTTTCCTCATTCGAGGGAAAGCGGGGTACTTGCAGACTCTCAAGGTGATAGTGAAAACCAAAGCAATGGTACAATGGGACTAATCGGACAGGCTCTTTAGAACTTATCCGGTATAAATAGCCCTAGTTCTATGCACAAAATAAGCTCTTACAGTCCTGCTTTTTTTTAGTGTCACAGCTTGTTGCTGGTACTTAACATGTGCCATTTCACCAATTTCTGGAAGGTAATGTAGCTCCGTTTCGAGCACAGTGGTTGGTCGTTCACACAGTGTAATCTGGAGAAGAGCCCTCGACGACCTATCATCATCTTATTCTACTTGCTTGAAGTCTTGAACAATGGCAAATACCAAGACACTGGCAGTTTCCTGCCTCTGTGGCGCCGCGACCCACACCTTCGACGTCCCCACTTCCTGTTTCCCTCTTCCCTCACACCTCTGTAACTGCAACACCTCTCGTCGTATATCTGGCACCCTTTTGACAAGCTATATCAATATCACGTATCCTACTTCATCAGCGCCGACACCACCCAGGCCTGACCTATCCGCTTTAACACCGTATCCAAGCTCTGAGATATTGACACGACATTTCTGCAGCACATGCGGAACACACATGTACCTCGAGTATGCAGCAGATGGACACTTTGATGCTAGATGAGGGGAATGAAGAGGAAATTGTTGGGTACAAAAGTTGTATGTGGATTGAAGATACGAAAGATGGGGGCGCAACTCAATTCATAACACAGATCAACAATAAGCCACTAAAGAGGTACTTGCAAGGACCGGATACCATTTCTCAAGTCCCTCTCGACTGGCGAGTTGACATGTTAAAGTCCCCAGCAAAAGGCACTTCTAAGCAAGAAACGATAGAATCACAAGCCATACATGCGACGTGTCACTGTGCAGGGGTGGAATTCTGGATCACACGCCCAAACAAGTCTTCCGAGACCGCCTCCTCACCGTATCCCGATCTACTCGTCCCCTACCACTTAGACCTCGATGTATCTGCAACCCCAGGAAACCATCCATTGTGGCTGGCGGGTCCTCATCAAGACCACTTTTTGGCAGGAACATGCGCATGTACGACCTGTCGCCGCTCTCTAGGATTTGAAATCGCATTCTGGGCCTTTATACCGACTCTACATATTTTCCTCGATGCGGACTGTACAATCCCCTTTTCCCGTGGCGAGGATCGGGAACGAAGGTACTGGGGTTCAATGAAGACGTTCCGCTCCTCGTCCAATGTGGCGAGGACTTTCTGTGGGAAATGCAGTGCGAACGTCTTTTGGGATGGAGACGAGAGATCAAGCATCATTGATGTGGCAGTGGGCCTATTGAATGCAGATAGAGGTACGAGGGCGGATGAGCTTTTAGCTTGGTGGCCAGGACGAGTGAGCTTCAAAGAAGATGGGTCGAACAAAGCGCTCATCAGAGGATTGGGAGATGGTTTGCAGACCTGGGCAGAGAGGAACAAGGGGAAGGATTCTGTAGCACTGGGGATGTTTGCAACTCACAACACGTGATCAAAAAAAATGAAAAATGAAACTCGGAATACTAGCCTATGATAGCTCCATGGGACTGAGCAATGTACGTGGTATGACCAGCCACAGAATTTTGCCGAGTTGTACAAGGTAACATGTATATTAGGTGTTAATAAAGAGGTGGCTCTTAACTGGTGTCACTGCCTCACCATTGTACCTTCGTTCCATTCGGTTCACTTGTTCTTTCCTTCCACATAAATCTAAGAGTCCTCTTCCAAAATCATGATACGCACGTTAACCGCCGAACTGACGGTTTTTCACGGTCGCATCAATGACCTAACGTAACCCGACAGTGACCTTACACGTACCACTGTGATCTCCCTCTCATATTTCATGTAACATATCTTGGTCGATTCCACCCACACGCACACCTATAGCTTTCACTTGCTTTGCGGTCGCTCACCTCTTCCCCCTTTCACGCCTCTTTTCCCTGACGGTCGTCCTACCAAACAACTGCGAATATGCACAGGCACACGAGCCTAGTCTTCGCATACCTACTTCGACAAGGCAGATTCATCTTTGCTATCATCTTTGCGCTCATCTTCCTCTACTCCTTCCAACGCACCTTCCTGCTTATCGGTTCGACGGACTTCCACCCACTCGCATTTTCACCTCAGACTGAGCTCGACTCCACCGCGTCACTTATCCAGCATATGATAGCGAACTCGACGCTTGGCTTCGGTGCCGTACTGGCTGTATCGTCCAGCACGTCAAAAAGAAGAGCGGGGCTCATATGGGCGTCCAATCTTACGGAAATCGAAATCATAATCCCAGAACAGCCGTCGTGGACAGATGAAGATCTCAGGGCGTTTAGGAAGAAGGAGGGGAGCCAAATCGACAAGGGCAGCGCGATGGCGTGGCTGGGACATCTCAATGCGCTGAAATGGTTCCTCGAATCGGGACTAGAGACGGCCCTCATTATCGAAGACGATGCAGATTGGGACATTGCGCTCAGAAAATCACAGATATCTCTTGCCGCCGCGTCTCTCCGGTCTCTCCTGAATTCATCCTCCTCGCCATCGAATGAACCAGCGAGTTCCCTTACATCATGGCCTTCGCGATTCCACCGTCTTCCAGAACAACGAGCCTACAATAAGAATACCGATCCGCACTATTGGAGCAACACATCATCGTGGGAGCTACTTCATCTCGGTCACAGTGCCGAACACATTGACTCCGAACTCTTTCACCGCATCCACTCATACCCTTATATCACATACGCCGACTCTACCGTCCCGTCGCAAGACTCCTTGGACACCACAGCTACAGTCCTTCGCCACCTAGCCGTACTCGAACACAGTCGTCTCTGGCATCGTTCCTACTGGCCTCTGGGTTCCTACGCCTACGCTGTCACCCGAGCTTCAGCAACCCGTCTCTTAACACAATACGGCACGGAAAAGGCCGTTGCCTATGATGTCGCCTTGCTCGAAGCGTGTCGTGACAAGCAGTGGAGCTGTTGGACTCTCGAGCCGGGATTGATCAACGAATATAAGGTACCGAGTGAAATCAGTAATGTGAATCAAGGAGGGGAAATAGGGGATGAGAGTCCTGAGATGGTAGATGAGGAGGTCGCCCACACGGTAAACATTAGATGCGGGGTGCGGCAGCCCGGATTTTGGGTCGAAGATGCGGATATAGAGGGGCGAAGGCTGATGATCGAAAGAGTGGAGAACGGGCTTTGCCCCGTGAGGGTGACGATCGGAGGGTGATAGGGGTAAAGTGGAACTGTAAGAGATTGAGAAAAGCGTCTACTGAAAGCGTTTGTACGGGCCGCCCACCCAACGTTAACAGCATACTCGTGTTTTGAAAGAAAGAAAGAAAGTGACCTGTACTGTAATCTATCCATGCTACATGTATGTTTCAAGTTTGTCTTGACTTTAAAGTTGATAGCAGTAAGGCTTGCCGTCTCAAGATTCTCTAGAACTCGGGAACCCCGCCTAGATTCAGTGAATCATCTAGTTCTTTATAATACTGTCGTCCATGTAGATCCTAGCTAAGTACAGTACATATAGGCTAACGCCGCAACAGCGAGAGTAACAAAAGCACAAGGAAGACAAATGTCAGAACCGAACCCCAAAAGCATCCCAAGACCAAAAATCCACCATAACTTTCGATAAAGTTCAAGCTGAAGAGAGTCTAGAAATACCCCCCAAACAACCGCGTAGCCTAAATCCGCAGTCCACCCCATGAAATTCTACTCTCACAGATATTAAAATCGAAACAAATCAGACATATACAATTTATCTCCACAACACGCGTCCATCTATCTATGCGCTTAAAACACAAACGCACTATATCTCACTTCCCAACATCGCCAGCCACATTTGCTCCAATCGCGTAGTTAATTAGGCTACTTTGTATATCCACAATCCTCAGCGCCAGCTTCAACGACATGGGTAAATGACAGACGCAAGCTCTTCAATCCCCCTTATACATGGCTCATGTACCTATCCAAGTGATTTCGTACTCCCTGCATCCGGTCAATTGAGGCTAAAACGGGTACCATGAATCCCGTGGAACATAGTCGTACCGAAATGGGAGTGTCGGTTTCGCTGATGTGTGTTTTGGAGAGTATGTGGTGGTTTGCGTTACGTTACATTGCACACATACTGGGACACGAACTTCGTTTTGTTGTAATATGTAGCTAGTTGCGCAGTGGATCTCTTGGTTTTGTGGTGTGAGTTGGTGTGGTATACGAAAGGTTTATGTTTGTTGGCGATGGGCTTGGGGGTCTTTGCTGGAGCGTTTTGGGGAGGGAGGGGGTGGTGAAGTTGTGGGATTGGGTGGGATTGGAGGTGGTGAGTGCTATGGGGGGAGAGGGGATCTCTACGCCTGATGCAGTCACGCTGCGGATATGGGAATTCGTATGCAGAGCTGTGTATACAAATTACGGTTGAGAGAGAGTCGGCATCGGAAGTATTGATGTAACAGGACGACGAATGTCGAGGACGATGACGGGCGTGACGTGTGTTCCTAACGTCGCAAGAAATAGGAACCATGTAACCAATACTAGAAGAGAAATGATAGTTGCACTCGCGAGAAAGAAATTCATGCGTCACCGTGATGATCGTAAAATGTGATATTTACAGTCACAATAACAGTACCAAAATACATCTTCGCCAGGAAAGTCAAAACCCATCTAATTTCGAATGAAGATTCCCATCCAAATAAAGCAGCGAGCTATCCCTTTCGTCTTCGCAACCTCGCACAACGATCCCGTCCAACCATGAGCAAAAGAGGCGATCCCATCCATCCATCATCCATCCATCATTCATCCGTCCAACCAACTAACCCAAACACCAACAAAACCGCAAACAAAGAACCACCCGATGCTTCCAAAATGAAAAGACAAGAAAGAAAAAAAAGCCTCACTCGCTCATCTCACTATCCAATAAACTATCCACAATATCACTCTCCGTAACAGCCACCCTCCTCGGCAAAACTGTAGTATCCTCCTCTTCCCCATCTTCCTCCTCAAGCGGCATCCGCGTCCCTTCACCCTGCACACCCGCCATCATAGTATCCTCATCCTCATCCATCTCATCCATTTCCGCCGTAGTCGCAGGCGTGGGCGTGCGCGCATCCGTCCCACTCGGCACCGGCGTAACACTCCCAGCGCGACTCTGCTCGGCCCCCGATTCCGGCTGCGTAACGACTTCGACATCACCCAGCCTCTTCGTCAAGCCGTTGTCGAGTTTGACAAGGAAATTACGCTGCGTGGCATCAACGCCTATCCTGCCTTCTACAGCTTCGCTCACGAGGCCGTGCAGCGAACGAAGTGCTTCTTCGTCCGGCGTGGGGCCGCTTGTTGCGATTGTGACTTTGGTTAGCAGACCTAGTAACGGTTTGCGCTCGTCTTTGCTTGCATGGCTGAGGGCACGTTCTAGGATTTCCGTCGCGAGAACGATGTGGGGTTCTTCTGCTTCTTGGCTTGTGGTCGTCTTTCCATCGAGGCCGAGAGTAGTGGCGCCGACGACTTTGCGTCCGTCGGTCCAATCGGAAAGGTGGGCTGTGATGACTGGCCAACCGACCATCTCTTCGTCTTCGTCGCTATCGATGTCTTCGCGCATGAGGAGAAGTTTAGCCATGATAGGGACAGCGATCTGAGCCAGGAGCAATGCATTTTTGAGCTTCGAATGGCAGAATACGGGGATGAAGTATGAGAGGGCCTGGCGGAGGGCAGGGTTTGATGAGGTTTCGGGATTAAAGTAAGTCAGTATGAAGGCTTTCAGTATATCGGCAGTTGGAGCGGGAGGAAGGATGCCAAGGAGGAGGAGTTTGGAGGATGCCGTGCAAGCCATCAAGCTGATTTGGTTATTGTCTGATTGGAGGGCTTTGAGGAGGACCTTAGTGAGGGGCTTGATCAGGGGGTTTGGTAGTTGCGTGGCTGATGTTGCAGAGGTCATCGAGGTGTCGGGATCAGGTGGTGGTGGGGCAAGGAGGGTTGGATGTGTGATGATGAGGTCGGTGAGGATTTGGAGGGCAATTTCCTTGAGGGCATCATGACCTTTTGTGAAGCAGTGGAAGAACACTTCCAGGTTCTTTAGTGCAAGATCCTGTACGTTTGTCAGTATCTCCGAGAAGGGTAATGATGAGGAGGGGAATGGAATAGTACCTTGCTAAGGAGAGCACTCAAACCCAGACATATCACACCGCGTTCTCTGATCATTAGGTTGTTGTCACGAACAGCAGGAATGATAAGCGTATCAAGCATCGTGTTCAACGAGTTGACCGACTCCAGATCGCAGTTAACATTTTGTAGCGTGCACTGAGCGATGTGAAGGCACTTCGAGTACACCATTTCCTCACGAATGCGCTTGTCCTCCTCCTCTTCAGGATTGAGTTCTTTTACGACCTTCTTCTTCTTTGTGCCGATGTGAGCGTTGGATCCGGCATCACTTTCGATATCCGATTGAGCGGAATGGAAACTTTCTTCCTCCATCTCGTCGCCTTGTTCGGTCGCGTCGTCGCCCATGAGCGTATCGCGCACTTCGGCAATGGCTTCTTGAATGATAGCACAAAAGTCCGCCTCGCCACGGTTGCCACAGCAGGTACGCAGAACCTCGACTGCAAGTTTAGTGCACTCTTCCGGAAGCTGGGCGCGGGCGAGCGCTCCACGCATGAGATTGTACATCTGTCGTCGTCCAACCTCATCGGCATAGTCGAGAGTCTGGGCGATATGAAGTAACTGCTGGACCACAAAGTCCTGCTCTTCGACATCTTCCTGTGCTTCCTCTGCCTCTGGATCATCCTCTCCCATCAAAGCGGCTTTCTCGACCAGTTCCACTAGCGTGTTGAGGTGCTTCTGAACAACGAAGGCGAAGATCTTAACCTCGGGCATCTTATCTTCAAGCATATCGCGTACCCGATCGTCTTCCGTGGTGCTACAGTAATCGTTCAACGTTCGCGCCACGAAGGCGTTCTGTGCATCCAGCTCATTCCAAAACTCATGATCGAATGAGACAAACTCTCGATAGTCTGGGCGTAGCTCCCAGAACACTCGCATGGCTTCGTGCGCAATCCCATCTTCGGCGCCGGATTTTGTAACATAAATGCGTTCCAGTAGCTCGGTGAGAGCTTCCAGGTTAAGGGGCGCAGGCTCACCAGGCTTTCTCTCTTCTGCTGGCCGAGTATCGTGAGAGGAAGCGCAATCCTCAAGCCAGCGCTCGCAAAAGAGACGTGCAGCAGCCTTCCGCACCAAATCGTCTCGATCTCGTAAGCCCCAACGTATAAGTTTCTCTCGCTCAACAAGTGACAAGTGGCGGAAGTCGCCCAATGTAGGCAGGATCTTGCCATAGACTATGCGTCTCATCGACGTGTCCATATCCCGAGCACGTTCAAGAATGTAACGTAATGTCGATGGCAGAAAAGGCAGGTTCTGCAGCACCGCTCGTCGTACTTCTGCGCTGGGGTCATTAATCATGATATCCATGAGCTTCTGTAGTATGTTGCCTGCAACATCGTCGTCACTATCTTCATCCTCATTCTCGTCGTCGTCGTTTCCGGCTAAGCGACCTAGGCCCAGCACAGCTTGAACACGAACAGATGGCTCCTTGTCTCGTAGACGCTTCATGAAGCCGAGCCTGAACAGGTCAAATACCTCTTCGTCAATCATATCAAGGTTGTTCACAATGTGGGCCACAGTTTGCGTCGCGCGGAACCGAACGACCTTGTCCTTTGCCGTCAGAAAGCCGAGAAGTGATGTGAGGATGTGCGATATAAGTCGGCTGCTAGGCGTCTCTGCCACTGCTTCTGTCTCGTCGTCGGTCTGAAAAATAGCCTGATCTACCCTACAGTCAGAATTCCAACCTCGCAGTCCCATGGAAACACCACGCTCACCTTTCTCCGAAGCATGCTTCAAAAACAGCACCAGAAACCTGATAACCCTATCTCCCACGTTTTCGCCCTTTTTGATCCCCAATACCCTTAGTACACATCTCATAATCTCATCATTGAATTCCCTCTCATCGAATTCGTCCTCTTGCTCTCGTTTGCCCTTTTTCTTCTCGTCCTGCACCTCGAAACAACATCGCTCCTGCAGCTTTCTCAGGTTCGTCTGGAGTTTCCTCTGCGTGGCCGTTGTATTCTGCGCATCGCTAAAGATCTGGCCTATCTGGGTGCGGAGCGAGTTTTCGGGCCCTTCGTCGGGCACTTCAACAGCGTGGGCGGATGTGCGTGTAGATGCGGAGCCGCGGGTTGATTTAAGGGTCGTGGTACTGGATTTGCGCCCTGCGGTTGAGCGCGTGGATGCGCGGCCAGGCATACTAGCGAATTATGCAACGAGCGATACGTGGTGTGTGGATATATGACGGTGGCTTTTGTTGTTTTGGTGTGTCGAAGTTCGGATGTGTTGACGCTGAGTGGTCGTAGTTTACTCGTGTTGTTATTGTTGTTGTGTTTGGAGGCCCCACGCGGAAGCACGTGCACTGCATTTGCTGTGCGAAGTAGTGCGCGAGTCATGCAAATGGCGACATCGGCGGGGAACGATTCTGATTCGCCGAGGTTACTTGCGACACTCATCCTTGAAAGAGAAGGCATTCATCAATCGCTCCACCAAGATTGTTATTGTCTACCAGGTGCCTCCCTAGCTGCAATCATGTTCAGGACGGCATCGCGAAGCTTTGCTGCCTCGGCATGGCGGAGCGCAGAGTCGCTTTCGCGCTTAGAAGCGGGCTATCAGACTGGCATCAACATTTCAAAAGCTCAAGGCGTCGGACAGCAGGGTTTTCTTGACGGTATGCCCTCACGATAGACTCGTCTCGATGTCGTCTCTACATACTCACAAAATTCCCAGCAATTGGCAAGACCCCGTTGATCCGTCTCAAGCGCCTCTCCGAAGAAACCGGCTGCAATGTCCTCGGCAAGGCCGAATTCCAAAACCCCGGCGGCAGCGTCAAAGATCGCGCAGCCCTCTACGTCGTCGAAGCTGCCGAGAAGGCAGGTCTCCTGAAACCCGGGGGCACCGTAATCGAAGGCACAGCCGGGAACACCGGCATCGGGCTTGCCCACGTCTGTCGCTCAAAGGGCTACAAACTAGTCATTTACATGCCGAACACACAGTCACAGGGGAAGATCGACCTGCTGAGACTATTGGGCGCTGAGGTGTATCCAGTACCAGCTGTAGCTTTTGACAACGAAATGAACTACAATCATCAGGCGAAGAGGCATGCAGAGAAGTTGGATAATGCGGTTTGGACGAACCAGTTCGACAACACGGCGAACCGACAGGCGCATATTGAGACTACTGGGCCGGAGATTTGGTATCAGACCGAGGGCAAGGTCGACGCATTTACATGCGCAACAGGAACCGGAGGTTCGCTGGCGGGTGTCACACGGTATCTGAAAGAGAAGAGCGACGGCAGAGTGAAGAGCTTCCTTGCGGATCCGCCGGGGTCTGTACTACACTCCTACATCCAGAGCGGCGGAAAGCTTGCTGAGAGGGCAGGAGGATCCATCACAGAAGGCATCGGTCAAGGAAGAGTGACGAACAATCTAAAGCCGGATATCGATCTCTTGGACGGCTCAGTGCATATCAGCGACGAGAAGACCATCGAAATGGTGTACAGGTGTCTAGACGAGGAGGGTCTGTATCTCGGTGCAAGCTCGTGTCTAAACGTGGTTGCCGCGAAGGAGGTAGCAGAGAAGCTAGGCAAGGGACACACTGTCGTCACATTGCTCTGTGATGGCGCATACCGTTACGCCGACCGCTTGTTTTCAAAGAAATGGCTGGAGGAGAAGAAATTGCTCGGCTCAATACCCCAGCATCTGTCAAAGTATATTGTCTTGCCTTAAGTAGATGGGCAACACCCAAATGTAAACCATGTCAAGTAATTCTGCTGCAAGCCTCCTCCATGCGCCATCGCTATGCTATATCGTGCATTTTCTATTGAAAAACAGCGTCCTCACGCGTTATGCTTTCAACGACTTGAGGACTTTCACTGCCTCCGCAGACTCCTCCATATCCACATAGATCTTCATGATCTTCATAACCCTGTCCTGCCCAGATGCACCCGCACTCTTCGCCTGTTGCAATGCCGTACTTAGATCCAACAACAGCGTATTCCTAACTTTAATCAAGCGCGGAGTCTGTGCCACAATAAACGGATGCTCTTCCAGCCCCTTCTCCAATTCCTGCACGATACGATACTGCAACACATGTCTCCTCAGTCTCGATATCGAAACCCGCACAACACCATCATCATCTTCATCTTCTTCCTCGTCCTCGTCCTCTTCAGACTCCTCTTCGCTATCATCACTGTCAACACCCCCATCCACATCCACACCCCCATTCACCAAGCCAGGTTTACTCGCCATTTCAATAACCAAGACCTCTTCCAACACCTTTAATCGCGCATCATATTCCACCAACCTACGCCCAACAACAATCCTCCTCCTCACCTCCTCCTTCTCCCTCACCAGCTCCCTCACCTCCTCCTCCCTCCCAACAACAAGCCCCTTACTCCCCTCAAGCTCCTTCCTCAACCCCAACAACCCCACCCTAACCTCCTCCACCCTCTCATCCCCACCCTTCAAGCTCCGCCCCAGCCCCAAAAAGTCCTGATAATTTGCATTCACGAGATCAAGAAGCTCGCGGGAGAGCAGCTGCGAGCGCGACCGCAGTTCCGAACGGAGATCCTCGAGCGTTTGGTGCCGGTTGTGCAGCGTGGAGAGGTAGGTTGAGGGCGTGAAGTCGGGGGCGAGGAAGGCGGAGCGGGGGAGCGGAACGGGGTAGGGGAGGGAGTCCAAGTTGTCGTCTGAGTCGGAGGCTGAGACGGAAGGCGCCGAGGAGGTTTGGGGGGAGCCGATCTGGGCCAATGGTCAATTAACACGCTTCGTTGAGTGTTGACTGAGGTGTGTCGGTGGGGATGGAGGCAATGGGAGGGACGCACGTAGAAGCCGCTCATGATTGCTGTCTTTGTACTCCGTAATGTATACTATAGCATGTTTGTGAGGACTTGGCTGGGTGGGACTGCTCGGAAGCCTTCAAAGGCGCGTTATTTACTGGCGAGATGCGTGTGCGTACCTGTGGATATCTATGCCTGTGACGTTGCGAAGTGTGATCTATCTTATCGATAGTCAGCGCTAAACCCTTTATGGACTTCCGACGTCCCTAGTTATGATGTGCGTCTCCAAACAAGCCAGCCTCGGCCTGTCCTGTATTGTATTTCCAATCGACCCGCCAAAGAGCCCTGGTTATTAATCCCATCCTCACAGTACATATTGATGGCGGGGTACGGAACTAGTAGTAATAGTAGCACACGTCAGGTACACAATAGATGCCGATTTATTTCTCCTAGTGCTTCGTCGCCATCGCTCACAGAATTCGTGACCTCTACCTTTATTACTTTTCCTCTTCTTTTTACTTACTTCCCGTAACCTCAATCCTTCCTTCATCCGCGCAGTGACTACAGAAAAGAGACGAGAACCCAAGCCGCCACCACGCTCCCCCAGAAATGCCACTTCCCCCACCCGACCTCCCCGAGCCCGCACACCCAAGCGTCGACTCCATGCTAAGCCGGAAATTCGGAAAGGAAATCTCGAATTACTTTTCTGGTAACCAATACCGTTTTCTTGCCTAGTCTGATGTCCATGGCCATGTCCACTCATCATGGTCAATTATCTCCATCACCCCAGACTAATACTGGACGTGTATGTATGCAGGTTCTCCGCTAAATCGCGTATCCTTTCTTCGCCCCGATACCGCGTTCCTCAGCAATGCACTCAAACACCCCAGCACCACATTCCTGCTCTTCAACAACCTCGAGCCGCTGGTCTCGTCGCCCACTGCCCTCGCAACCGCCACCTTTGGAGATGTCAAGCCGATAATCGGCGAGGACCCTTTCTCCAGGAGCGAGGAAGATATCATCAAGGAATACAATTCGAGTGTTTATATTCCGCAGGTGGTGTTTTTGGGACTGGATGAGCGGAAAGAGGGACTGGTATATAAGGATCATTACAAGGGACAGCCGTGGTTCGCCGTCGATGTTACGCCGACGAAGAGCGTGACGGAAGCGGCGGAGAAGTTGATTGAGGGGTTGGAGGGGAAAGGGTTGAAGTTTAGTAAGGGAAGGATGCATGTTAGTTTGCCAGCACAGCAAGGTACGTTCATGTTTGCATCCGTGGTTCTGCCCAAGCACAGATAGACACTGACAACAGAGAAGCCGCCATCTACGCCGAAGCCAGACATATACTCGACTGGAACGCGCGGAACCCCTTCTGTGCATCTTGTGGCTACCCAACCCTATCGATCAATGGAGGCTTCAAGCGTACCTGCCCACCCCGCGATGTTGCTCCCTCGGTCCAGAATCCCGACCGCCCACCTTGTGCTACTAGGAATGGTATCTCCAACATTTGCTTCCCCCGGACAGATCCCACCGTCATCATGGCCGTGGTATCTGCAGATGGTCAACGCATTTTACTCGGTCGCCAGAAGCGCTGGCCACAGTTTTGGTACTCTACTCTAGCAGGCTTTTTGGAGCCCGCTGAATCTGTCGAGGAAGCTGTTCGTCGTGAAGTTTGGGAAGAAAGTGGTATTCATCTGGGTCGCGTGGTCATTCACTCGACGCAACCGTGGCCGTATCCCGCAAATCTAATGATCGGTGCCGTAGGACAAGCGATTCCGGGAGGCGAAGAGGTGCATCTAGGCCATGATGCGGAGCTTGAGGATGCGAAATGGTTTTCTGCCGACGAGGTGAGGGAAGCGCTAAGAGTTGGAACCAGTGGATTGGGAGAAGCCGCTGGGCCGGGATATAAGGAGGGAGGGTTAAGGCTGCCGCCCAAGACGGCTATTGCACATCAACTGATGATTGCGGTGGTCAATGGCTTCGCTAGTGGATCACCCATGTTGTAGAAAATATACACATAGATTGGTAGAATATATGATATGGTACAGTGTTATTCGTACAGCTATGTATACATTTTACAAAGGGCCTGAGAGCTCCTTGGGCGATATCGAGTCGGGGCCTTTGAATTCGCCGCTCAGCGTGAAGCCAGGGGCATTCGTCGAACTAAGAACCTACATCACATCAGCACACATCTCCCAAGGCACCGCAAACCGAGGAGGAACAACTTACCACTTCGTGAATCTCCTTACTTATCCGATCGCTCATCTGCGCAACATCCTTCTTCACCGACTCCATAAAAGTCTTGATATTATTCTGCATCTGCTCAGGCGTAAACCCCAACTGCCCAATCGCCATCCTAACCACCCCCATCCTCTCCCTATACTCACAGCCCCCCACCATATTCTTCACCGTACTCCCCACACTCGCCACCACAGTCCCCGCCTTCGCACTCGGCATCAACCCCTTGGGCCCCAACACCCTCCCCACCCCCGACTTATTCAGCTTCTGCAACGAATCAATATGGCAAACACAGCGATCGAAATCAATCGCCCCCTCGCGAATCTTCTCAAACACCGTCTCCTCGCCCACAAGCGTAGCACCAGCCTCCCGCGCCTCAATCCCAGCCTTGCTATCTGGCGCCGCAATCACGCAGATGCGAAGATCTGTCTTCACAGGGTGAGGAAGCCGAAGCCGATTACGAACAACAGGGCCATTCTTCAGCGTGCGAAATCGAACATGCATTTCGTATTTGACAGACGTAGTAGAGCGACCGACCTCGAAAGCGCGAATATAACTATGTTCCATCAGTACGAAATTTCCTTCCAAACTTCCTAGCTTCCTAGACACCCAGCCCACGTCTACAACACTGCGTCCAGCGAGGGGCGAGAGGGAGGGAAAAACTCACTGCATTGCATCGACTAGGGCGAATTGATCTGCTTTTCGCAAGTCATATTGACGGAAGGTGTTTCGCGCTTTTTTCTTCTTCTTCTCCTTGGAGGCGGGTTTCGTGGCCGCGGTTCGGATGGAGGTAAGGGCCGAGGGGGCGAGGCGCGGGGTTTCGGGTCGGGTGAGGAGGACGGATGGTCTTGCTAGTTTGCTCAGGGGAGCGATGAGATGCCTTGGGTGGGCCATGGTTGTTGAATGGCCAAGGGTGGGAAGGTGTGTTGGTTGCCAAAAGTTGGGCTGTCGGCGGAGCTCGGGAGTGCCAAGGGGCTAAACTTCTTTTGGGGTTGGTGCGCTTTTTGGATGGGGCACTTTTTCTTGATGTGTTTATAGCTATGGATATTATGGTTTTTTTAATGCAGTTTTACAGCTGCTTTTTCTAGTCTTCCATACGTGGATCATGGCGCACCGTGACACTCGCAATTCGGCTGCTTAAGAAATGTGGGTGATGATGTGTAATATACGATACGTGTATGGCGAGCAGCAAGTACATGACAAGAAGTGTTTATACAACAATGTATTAGCTTCTTCAGACAATAAACAAGTTCACGTTTAAGAATACCAAGCTTCGTAATAGTCTAGTTCATTCAGAAATGAGTATCATGTCAAGTCCAGCCATCCTTCGCGATTGATATTGAGTATCAACCTAACACTGAAGTAACAGTACGAAGGCTCAACCACGCCAAGCATCGATAGATCCAGCGTATACTTCCTTTCGCAACTTCCAATCTGGACACCCTCAGCTTCAAATCATTCAACTAAAGACCTCACTATAGCACATTTTTTTCATTTCAATCATATATTCTATAAAGTGACTTGTATCCCCACCTTCTTTCGTAAGTGCATGGGGTACCGGTCAAATACAACGAGCTCCCCCCGCCCAATCCAGCCTAATCATAGCATGGAAGAAGAAGAATGAAGACCTGCACACAAATGCCCGAGTGAAGGAAGTAGAGAGAAATGGGGGTATTTAACATTTGAATTCAATTGTGAAGAAAGAAGGGGGGGGGAGGGAAGAGTGTAAATGAATGCCAAAGGTGATCAAACTGGATCCTGTCTCCGTCCCTCCATCCGTCCTTTCGGAGGACTAGCTAAACAAGTAGGAAAGGGTGACCCGCCTGCAAAAGTGCCAAGTGTAAAGGAAGTGCCAGAATGTGAAAGGAATTTGTATAAAATATCCGCCATCATCGCCAGAGATCAGCTCTCGAAGATCGCTTCTGGTGTGAGGGCATCCAGCTCGCTCGTGGTGGGCCGCCCAGACCGCTCAAAGAATGTGAATGACCATGGCCAAATCCGCCGGTCGGGCCTAGATTTCCAGCACTGCGTGGACGCTCGTCGCTCCCTCCGCCATCGGCAGGTACAGCCAAGAAACCTCCAAACCCGTTCGGCACAACGATACTCTTCCTAGCGTCACCGCCCCACTGCGGACCTAACCCCTTGTGTGCACTGTAGCTGCTCAACGGTCGACCTCCGACCATCGACCCTCTCCGTCCGAAGCCATCAGCCGGCATAATGGAAGTGAAGATCCACTCAAGCTCGTCCAAACCCTTGGAAAAAACCTCGAGAGGCTGACTGAAGCCACGCGGGGGTGGGGCGCCGGCGAAGGGACGAACTGGTGGGGCAAGAGTGAGGGACTCGGGGAAGTCGGGGTCACGGACGTAAAGTTGTCGCAGAGCGGGTAGCGAGCCGGACATGAGAGATGTAGTGAGGTATTGGTAGTACGAGGTCGCTGGCGAGTACATTTGGTGAGTAGAATTCGCGATGATTTCATAGTTTAGCTTGTGTAGGCAACGCGAAGTCAAGGGTGGAGTTGGGTCGATCGGAAGTGATGTTGATACAGTGGCAGTGTACTCCAACGTTTGAAGACTGGTCGCGTGGTGCAGAATGATATGTAAGGATGCTACGGGTAGGCCAGAACAATCCTTGATCTTTAGCATCTGCAATGTGTCTCTGCAGACGGGAATAGCCAGATACGAAGAGAGACCCTCGGCAGTCACGTTGTGGATCTTGTTCAGTCTGAGTGTGTCCAATGGTGGGAGGTCGGGTACGCCAGGCACAGAATGGAAGAAGCTGTCGTTCAACCATGCAATGTTGGAGAAGCTGACGTCGCTCAGCCAGGGGAGGGCACCAAATGCGCGCCTGAAAAGCGTGGGCTCAATCTGTATGCTATTGAATTCCACTATGCGCAGCTCTTGCCAGTATCCATGAAGCAGTGTCTCCAACGCCTGCTCGCTGCCCTCGTTGTACTTCATCTTTCGTATCCTGGGACACTTTGCTTGTAGCTCCTGCCGTAGCATGTGGCAGGTGGGGTCGCCGGTGTAGAAGCCGTCGGGGAGATCGATGTATTCCAGGTTCGGGCATACCGACACAGTACGGGCCAGGTCAGCCTTGCAGGATTCACGGGTCATGTAGGGTATCTTCATGAAGCGGACGCGGGAGCCAACATTGTGATTTTCACGCACGGTGCGGCACAGTTGCTGGAGGCGTTTTGCGGGCGGGTCCATGTCATCCCCGGGCTGCGTCTTCTTCCTACGCTGCTCGGCGTAGACTTCTTCGAGCTCGCAGTAGTGAACGGCGTCTATTCGGATGCTCTTGTAGCTGCAAAACTGTCAGGCTGCGTACTCGGATGCATGCACCAAAACTCACAGTAGGCCTGCAGCGACCGAGTAAAACTGGCGCTTGGTGAGTGCGCAGTGGGCCAGGTCGCGCATGTCACAGGTCATGCAGCCATCGTGGCCCGAATCCTCGCTCGATTCGAGCGTCTCGTCGGCGGCATGCGGGCACACATATTCGAATATGCGACGCAGGATCTTGTCGTCGAGGCGCTGTGTCTGGTCGGGGCCGTGGTAGGGCGGGAATTGGAAGTTGTGGTTGGGGACACGGAGGTCTTTGTTCTTCTTGGGACTCTTTGGTCGGCGGAACAGCCTCATAAACCCCATCATGCGCGAGGAGAAGGGTCTGTGAGGTGATTAGAAGGGATAATTGGCACGGCGGAGCGCACGCAATTTGGATGTGGTTATTTCATTAGACGGGGAGGGGTGTTTGTAATGAACCGGGTCCGGACTTTTGGGACATTTACTTACGCGCGCTGCAACTCCGCATTTTGACGATGCCGAGACATGTTGACGCGGGGGGGGGCAAGGCTGCAACCAACGTGTTTCTTGGAGCTGTTTGTACTGGAATCCAAGACGGATAGATGGACAGATGGTGAGTTTCTTTGCGAAGTTGTCACAGGGCTTTATGCGGGAGAGCTGTGCGTGTCTACAAAGATTCCCGGAGTCGAGGGACCAACAAAAGACGCAATAAAGGGGCGGACGTCCTTATTCAGACTTGGATGGCGCCCGCGGATCTGACTTATCACCCTAAGTAGATACAAGTACACGCCCATTGTCGCCGTGAGCCTGGGACTAGCCTCGGTTGTGGGCACAGCAGCGCCAATCACCAGCCTTGGGATGTGAGCATTGTGGGGGGTGGTGGTGGTGGTGGGAGTGGTGGTGTTGGTGATGGTGTTGGTGTTGGTGCATCGTTCAGTCAGCGTGTACGGCGTACGCAGGTCAACAACTGGTACTTGGGTACCTATGTACATGGATGCACGTGTATGTATATAGAGGGTGTATTGCATCTAGCTGGTGCTTTGTGTTCTTGAACGAACCAGAACTAATTTGATAACTGCGGAGTATGATGTCTAATAACCCATGACATCAAAGGGGGGAAAGCAAATATACTTACTAGGTACCTATGCAATAACAAAACTCACACAACATAGACGAGTACTTTGTGCAAGCACATGTACGTCTACGGAGTACTCCGTACAAGCAACACCACATGCCCCATCTTTGAATGACATACACTACTTGCGTGGCCCCCGTCACTGTCCCACGCAGTCCAACATGATCATGGCAGCACCGAGCAAGATGGTCTGACTGCTGCGAGCCTGTGTATCTACGGGACAAAAGGGGCCGGTTTGTTGTTCGTGGTGCGTCTACTTGGTACCTTGAACCCTGCATCCATCTGTGTCGCCATGAGCATGTTGCCAGTGGCATCAAGAGAGTCGATGGACACACAGCATTCGACAAAGGCGCACAGCTCACGCGGGAACGACGCGTATGTGGCCGTGGTAAGAGGGCGAATGAGGCGTTTCAGATGGGCAATCCAGGCGGCGAAGGAGGAGCAGCAGTATTACCAGCAGCACCACAAGCAGCTCTGCCGAGCGAATGCCACGCACACGAATCCATACCAGTATCTACCTGTCGACTTGTACGTCTTCCAGCACCGACGGGGTGTCGTAGTGATGTGACAGGTGGCCGACAGACACGGGGGAATGCTGTCTACTAGATATCTAATGACATTGGAACGCATGTGAATGGTAAGGGTGCATAGATGCCGTACAGAGGTACACCGGTACTTCGTCCTTCACACCTGATGACATAATCTGCCCCCTGCTCCCATTCGCTGAACCTGGCCTGAGCTCCTCTTTTTCTTGAGAAGCGTCAGAGATCCCAGCGCCATAGCGATAGCAGCTGTGCACGTCCGTGTCTTCTACACGACCACCTCCCGAACAGATCACAGGAGGCATTTTTCCATCTCTACCCACATCGTCCGAAGCCTCCATCGTTGACTCTCTCTCTGTGTCTGTAGCTTCGTGGCTGGCCCCATCTCTCGCCGCTTCCCTCTCCCACTTTCTCTCCCGCTCCCCTCTTACTTCGAGCTGCCGCTCATTCCCACCCTTCTGCTCCATTCCTCCACCTCCACGACCCCGGGCCGCCTCCACCTCTCTCACCGCCTTCCTCGACCCTCCATTGTAGCTGTGACGCTGCCGCCGCCGCCGCCTTCGAGACACGCCCAAGTCCTCCGCAGCAACAACCGCAGCCATGGCCAGCCAGCAGAGCCCCCAGAGCCCCAACCTCGACCGCTATGTGGTCATCCATGTAGCCACCACGTGCGATGAGCACGGCGTCTACGTCACAAAGGACTCTGCAGAGGTCATCGAGCTTGGATGGATTCTTTTGGATGCCAAAAGCTGCGAAGAGGTGAGTGTTTGTCCCGCGCCAGCCATTTCTGCTTGCTGACGTCTCCCTCTCCCCCCACAGCTTCATCGTGAAAGTGTGCTGGTCAAGCCCATAAACACGCCAATCACTGCTCTTTGTAGTACGTCGTCACCTTCCTCTCCCTCTCCCTCTCCTCCTCCCTTTGCCTCGCCCGCGCTTTCGCTAACATGGCCCGCTCTTTACAGCGAGTTTAACAACCTTGACATGGGACCAAGTGCGCAACGCCGGCACCTTCCGCGATGCCATAAACCGCTTCGATACCTTTGCCCAAGAGCACCTCATCCCCAAGAATGTTGAATTTGCCTTTGTGACACTGGACTCGTGGGACTTGCGCGTTCAATTGCCCCGCGAAGCCCGCGATAAGGCCGTGGTGCTGCCTCCATATCTGCAGCACTCGCGGACCTTCGACCTGCGCACTGAATACCAACGCTGGCAGGCTCACCACCCCGAGTCCCTGCCTTTCGGTTCAAGTGCACTGACCAACATTTGTGCCGCTCTGGAAGTTGAGCCAGTGCAGTCATCTGCCCCTATCAAACATAACCTTCCTTTTCATCTGCAGGCTCTTGCCCCAGCATCGCCAAGACGTGCTATGGAAGAGACTGTCACGCTCGCTCGAGTGCTCAGAGGTCTTATCCGCAAGTCGCAGCCTCCACAAGATCATCCCGACGTCTTGACCAAACCAATGGATGCCCGAGCAGACGTTCGAGCGTTCCTTTCGGAGCGTAGCAAAGTGCTCCACATGAGCGGCCTGCCGCATGATACCACGCAATCTGAGTTGGAAAGCTGGTTCACGCAATTCGGAGGGCGCCCTATTGCCTTTTGGACCTTGCGGACCCCTGACCAACACAAACCTACCGGCTCTGGCTTTGCCATCTTTTCCTCACACGAAGAGGTAAGCTCCTCTCATCGGAAAACCCCCTTCTCTAGTGTCCTAACAAATACATGCAGGCTGCCGAAAGCCTCTGCATGAACGGTCGTGCTCTCAACGAAAAGGCGATCGAGGTCTCACCTTCATCCAGCCGTGTTCTCGATCGTGCCGCCGACATCCTCACGCCTTTCCCGCCTAGCAAGAATCGACCTCGCCCGGGTGATTGGAACTGCCCTTCTTGCGGCTTCTCCAATTTCCAGCGTCGTACTGCATGCTTCCGTTGCTCTTTCCCCGCCATGCAGGGTCCTCCAGGAGACCCAATGGCCTACGGAGGCGGATACGGCTACGGCCATCCGTCCATGATGGGCCCACCCCAGCACCAGATGGGTCACGGCGGCCATGGTCACGGTATGGGTCACGGCGGACATGGCCACGGGCACATGCGTGGCGGCACTGGTGTTGTTCCGTTCCGTGCCGGCGATTGGAAGTGTGGAGAGAACGGTTGCGGCTACCACAATTTTGCAAAGAACGTCCAGTGCCTCCGCTGCGGTGCTAGCCGTGCTGGCGCTGCTGTCGTTGCCGACTCTGGGTTCCCCTCTCCCATGGACACACCCTCGAGCTTCGGTATGGGTCCTCCTTCTATGGGCGGCACTCCCGGTCCTGGTCCGTATGGCGCTGGCTTCAATGGTGGCTTCCCGGCTCAGCAGTATGGCGGCCCTCCAAGCTCATATGCTCTCCCTGCTGGTATTGGCGGTGCCAGTCCCTACGGTCCCATGGCTGCTCAATATGCCCCCAACGGCGGTATGCATGCCACTCCTTTCGATAGCCGCTCTGCTGAAGCTGCATTCACCTCGGCCGATCCCTATCCCAGCCAGGGCGCCATCAACGGTGGTGACGGACGCAACGATCCCTTCTCGTTCTTGTCCACCGGCTTTGGCGGGTTGTCTGTCAATGATGACCGCCGTAACAATTCCAACGCCGCGAACAAATCACCGGCGTAGGTTCAAGTATATAAGGTATCGATCTTATCGGGCCTGGATCTTTCTCGATCATTTTTGGCGCGAAATGACTTCGGTAGTGATACCGTGAGACCGATCTACTAGGCGCTTTCAGACTGGTTTTAAGATTTGCGGCATTTGCAGGTTTTCGGCATGGGACGGGTAGGAGAAAATAGACTGGAGATTCTCGGCAATGGTGTGTTTGATACCTTCTGGACTGGGGTAGCGGTGGTGTTTGGGGATCAAAACTTTCCACAAAAGCCTGGCAGGAAAAGTACAAGGACAACGGGCGGCACAAGGCGGATCTTTTTTGAATCAGCCCCAGCGAGGAGTTTTCCTTTTCTCTAGTATTTCCTCTCAGCCATGTTTTGCTTTCCTGACTCTGCGTTCCCTTACCCCCTCTAAATTGCCTACCGTTGTATTGCTTTCGTTCCCTCCTTCACACCCCAAACCATCTTGGACAACTCATGCACATTACCTTCTTGCTTTGTCTTTTATTGCAACACCGACTTTTTTCTCCTGCGTGGCATAGCGTTTCTGGGCGGGTTCCATCCGGCGGCATGGGCGTGGCGCTGGTGGGATACCGGGGTCGGTGGGCTGTCTTTAGGCAAATGGACTCGAATTTGGTTTTCTTCCTGTCTCGACGGTGAGAGTCCCGGCAGAAGAGATGGTCTTTTTCCCCTCTTTCTCAGTTCGTAAATAGATAATCAAAGAGTAGTGGCGAGGTCTGTTTGATCCTTTGTTCACTTGATCTGAATTAAATCCTGTACGTATTTGTTTTGATCGATTGCTTTTGCGTGCATGTGATGATATGAAAGGATGGAGAGGACGATTACCATTACCATGGAGCGAGACACATGTACCGTATTGTAGATGATTACGGGATTCAAATGTTTGAAAGAATGGCTGTTTTTCGGTCTGATGGTGAATAACAGAGCTAACGATCTTGAGCCTCTCTCTTCTCTCTCTCTCTCTCTCTCTCTCTTGACTACCTAGTATGAATGAATAATAACAAAGCAGAGACTCTTAAGCATGCTCACCTGTACGATTTCTAGATGGCTTTGCACTGGAGCGAGCGAGCCTTGTCGTATATGAGTCAGGACAGAATACTGGGTATATGCATCTGCTTATATGCATGATGCATGACGGATAGATGAGTAGATGGGATGAGAGATTGTAGTTAGGGTTCGCGCGATAAGATCACATGGTATTGTCATTATACTATAAATGCAGCAGTCAGCGGGCGAAGATGGAAAGGTGTAGTTGTAAAAAGGTTTTTGAGGGTCCATGTAGTTGATTTACTGACTTGGCTTTTATATACATATTTTTTTCTTTTTTGCGTGTACGGAAGACTTTGTACTTCACATGAGACTGGTGGGATTTGGAGGGGTGTTGCTGGAATTTAGTATGATTGGGGTTTTTGTTTTCTGTAACTACTCTGTATGTGTATTGGTGATTCGATGTTTGGAGGATGTGGGTGGGGGTTTTGGATTTATGTTGTTGTTGTTGGGGGAGGGGGAGGGATTGGGGTGTTTTTGTTATTTGCGCATGGTGTACAACTACACATGTGGATGGCGTAAGAAAGTGTACATCGATGACTATCTATATGTTGTATCTAGATACAAAGTACTGAGAACGTTGAAAGGTTAGGCGCCGTTTCGTTTCCTTCCGTCTCGTTCCGTTCCGTTCCGTAGTTACCGTACCGTACCGTACCGTACCAAAACATACATATTGCAGCTTAGCTTAGCTTAGCGGACCGTAGCGGACTGTTTTCGGGGGGCTACTGGATGTAGGTCTTGCTGGCTGGGGGATTGGATTTCTCTGTTTGTATTGTATTGGACATGGCTTCGTATGTTCGAAAGTGAGGATGTAGTTGGCGGAACTTCATGGAAGATGGTTTGCGTTGGGTGCTACGAGGTGTGCGTTGATAGTTTTTAGAAGGTAGTTGAGGTACATTACATACTATATGTATACGGAGGTACATACATGGATAGATCTATAGAAGAGTAAGGTAGAAATTAACACAAATTTTAGACGACCTATCAATATCATACACACACATACCCTAGAGCATTTCTTCCCCCCCCCACACACACACATATACAGAGCAGGAAACAACCCAAAGCAAACAGTTCCCAACATCCGTCTGAAAAAATTGCTACGTGCGGTGCGTGCTACTGCTATGACAGACACACAACACATTGCACCGGAAGTTCCATCTCGTGCCTTTTCCCTCCCGGCATCTTGGAAATATGCGAGCGGTAATCGTTTTTGCCCTTGAAGTTGGACAGTGCGAGAGTATTCAATCATGCTGTCCAAGACAACACAATTGGCATCTGGTATAACAGTGTTCAGACGCCTCATATCACTCAGCATTCTCTTCCTCATCATTCTCTTCAGTATCCTCCTAGCCCAACGCCGTATTTCCACACCGTAAACTCAAAATACCTTCAGGCATTGTCTGGAGTTAGGTCCAAGGCATCGAAGAGTCCGATACCTTTCTTCAATCATGCTATGGCGCATAAGCATGATCCTTCAAGGGTGCTGGCGAGGGAAAAGGATAAGGATAGTCCGGTGAGAGATGTCAATGGCAAGTTCCAGCGTATGTGGGGTAGTTACGCTAGAAGATCTCCTGCCGCTATTTGGATACGATACCAAGAAGAACCTTTGAAAAGCCATTGCTGAAGAAAGATGTCAAGTGGAACCAAAGGGAGAGACATGTGCTGGAATTCAAAAGGTACATCTTAAAAGTTTTCGGCTTGTCGGAGTTGAGAAGTGTGGTTAGTATGAAGAGGTGGAAGTCGTTGACGATGGTACGATTGCTTGACGTCGGTTTATCGGTAGATGGTGTCAACCAGGAAATGGTTTCGGTATTCAACTCTACCAGTTAGAATCCTTGAGATTTATCGATGGTGGTGTCTTTCGGGTTCACCACCAATGAATGGTATCCGCTTTCGTATATGCATATGCAGGCACACACGTCTCGGCAAGTCAACTTCCTACATACATACAGTCGATGCCTTCGAGGCCCCTTCCAGCCTCATCTCGACAACGTATAAGAGGACAATTCGCGCGAGACATTCAGCTTCGTAGAGCTTGCGATCTTTAACCATCACGAGCGTTACTATACCACCCATTTCAAACACATTTCTCACGCTCATGACAACCTTCACTGCACCTGCAGGATGCACGAATGGGTCATGGGTTATTCAAAGTGTGCCCACGACCTGATGGAAGGTGGGTGGAGACGATGAAGTCAATTGTTTCCCACCGGGATACTTGTTCCCACAGTCGCGAATTGTGTACTTGCTTGGAATCTGACCGGCTGGGTGGAAGAGTGCATATGGTCGCACGTTGGCTGCTGGGAGTTGACGCAGAGTGTCATATCATGCTACCCCAAATATGTAGATTAATTTCCCTTCTAGCTTCGTGTCGATACGATGATGCAAGACATTGATTGTAATTCAATCTTCTGTGCCCATGGTTATTGTTCGTCAAGCTCCGTATATTTACGTGATGTTGTCGATCGGATCATGGCTAATCTCTGCTAATCTCTGCGTTGAGTGTGCGCACGTCTTTCAAGTGCGCAACGAGTCCCGAACACGGATGGGAAGAAAAGTTTGGTTGCAAGTCCGTCTTTTCTGTGGATACGACGATTTGGAAAACTACAGCTTCAGATCGTTTCGTGAATAGCGTATCTGTGCGTACCAGCTACCCGTAATGACGGTCGAAATAGTGCGTAGTACGAAATAGGCTTTGGCCCCTTTATATACCTTTTGAAACCAATTATCAACGGCTGCACTCCGTGACTCTAGACTGCCGGGAGTTCCTTGCCATTGCCGACAGCACTACCTAGTCCTTTACCTACACAGGGGCTAGATCCGTATCAACAGCATGTACATCCAGTTCTAGTTCTTCACCAGCGTCATCGACAACCTCTCTTATAGCAGGGGTTTCGATAGGTGCTCGCGTGCTGTGGGTGTTGCAGCTGTCTGTCATTGCACTCCTCGCGTATATTGCCTGGGCTGTGCACAGAAGGCGACGAGATGATAATGATGATGGAACCAACCGCGAGAATGCGTCGCCGTCAAAGCATGCGCATGAAGTGAACGGAAATGAGAGATACGAAATGGACGAAAAGGAGGCGTTGCTGGTGGAGATTGATTCGACAGGTCCGATTTATGAGTTGTAGTTTTCGTGGAAGAGGGAATGGGCTTGGGCTACCAATGGCACGTTCATATGGATGGATGAATTGAAACGCGTTGATAAAAGAAAGGGGAGGAGGGCGAGCAGGTGAAAGGTAGTAATAATTATGGGGAGATTGTACGGAGTCCTGTACATGCCTATATGCAGTAATTAGTTGAGTATCTGATAGAAAGGTGAAAATGAGCAATTGAAAACGATGCCGTATACGGAGGGCCATCAGATCAGATCCACTTGGACTGGCCACAGAACCGCCAGTATTCGCAAGTCAAACGATAGCACCATGGCATAGACACCCTTAAATGGTACAGAGTACTCCGTAGATATGCCGTGATGCGGCGAAGGCGGCGGTGAATGGCGCACAGGACAAGCTGGCGTAACTACATTCAGGACTCCCTGCAGTAAAGCAGCGGCAATTCGGCAACAAGTTATTTTGGGAGCGCACCTGACGCTAAACAGGAAACCCTTGATGAATGTCCATGTCGCAGGGTTGGGCTCATGGCAAACACCACAAACCGGATCGTGATTTCATGAATGCTCTATAGACTTTCCCACCTCTTCCCGTCCGCCTCGCTGCCGCCGCTCAGCCCAGATTAGTTGACTCTGTGAGTGGACGGTCGTGCGCGCAAGCCATCCCTTACTTTTTGCGCTGCTGCAGACGCGCGTGACATGGCGACCGAAACAGTGCCACCGGAGCTGTCTCCAGCGAAGTTCTCCCGCTATCGCAGCGTGCGACAAGCACGGGCAAAGGAAGCGCAAGCGCAGACGCAGACGCAGACGCAGACGCCGCCGCAGTATGAACAGTCGCCCCCCCTGGAATCGGATTCGCAGCAGATTCCTCCAATGCCTCCGATTTCTCCGATGGAGCCTCAGAGCGTGAATGCTATCGGGCGGAGTATGTCGAGGTATCATCGGCGGCCTACAACGTCAGGCTCGCTCGCCGCTCGAGCTCCACCGCTCCGCTCCGCCACTGTTCCAGTTCCACCTCTTCCTTCGACCGTGACTGCGACGGCGACTACCGAGATGCCAACCAATGCTCGATATCGTGCGTTGAGCTCCTCACAGGCGCCACCCACGAACTATGCGCAGTCCCGGATCCCAAACACGTCGCGTGCACGCGTGGATGCTACGCCACCCCATACCGCTCGCGATGAGGCCAAACAGTTGATGCGAGACGAGGCAGAACGGCACCGCAGATTGAGGGAACAGCAGGAGGCTGAACGGAGCGCGCGATTGGACCAGCAGCGGAGGGAAGAGGACGAGGCTGAACGTCTTCGTCTGCGACTACAGACAGAACATGAGGCGGAAGAAGTGCGCCGGCAGCTTGAAGAGAAGGATCGAGGGAAGAGGTTGCAGAAAGCGGAAAGCGCGAAGAGGCAACAGGAGAGAGCGGAACAGCAACAGCAACAACAACAACAGCAGCCGCAGCAGCAGCAGCAGCAACAACAACAGCAACATCAGTCGCCGCCCGGCTCGCTTTCACCTACAAGACACGGGGCCGCTTTTGGCTTGTTCAGGCGAAAAGCGGCCGCTCCGCTGTCTCCTGGAAGCCCTCCCCGCAGTTCTGGGAGCTTACAACCACCATCGACGAGCCATGGCGATGGCGATTTGGATTACATCAAAGCTGGTGGCGGCGGCGCTTCGTTGGGAATTGACGCTCCTATTTCCGCTGTCAATGCCGGCAATCGAGTATGTCTACCCCTTTGCTGCTGATTCATGTGTGTGCTAATTCGTCTGCAGCGAGTGACCATTGTCTGCAACAAAAAGAAGATTCTTCTGCCAGTGACACCAGAGACCACAGCTCATGACCTGCTCAAGTCCGCTGCCCTGTGTACGACGGAGTCGATCAACCTTCGCACCGATATCATTATAGAAAACTTTCACAAGCTCGGCGTCCAGCGCCCTCTACGGCTGTTTGAGCATGTCCGTGACGTTATGAATTCATGGGACAGCGATCATCTCAACGATCTCGAAATTGTCAACCCCCTATTCTTTGGACATGTACAGACCCACCTGGTCGCTGCGGAGGTGGTTGACAAAAGACCAGAAGACGCCTTCTTCTATTTGTACCATTCATCCAGACCTCGAAAGTGGAACAAGAGATGCGTCACTCTCCGTGCCGATGGACAACTCAGCCTGAGCAAGAACGAGCAATCAAAGGATATTGACAGCATTTGCCATCTTTCAGACTTCGACATTTACTATCCGACGAAGAGAAAACTGAAATCAATCAAACCACCGAAGAAAATGTGCTATGCAATCAAAAGCCAGCAAAAGTCGAATATTTTTTCCGATGAATCTCGCTTCGCGCATTTCTTCGCCACCAACGATGCCCAGACAGCTAATCAATTCCTGTCATCTGTGCAACAGTGGAGAAGCTGGCACCTCAAGCACGTTATGGGTGAGGGCCAGAAGAAGGCGAAAGCTCCAGATTCGAAACCCACCAACGGCGTGTTGGCCAATGCAAAAGCGTTAACTTTCCTTGAGAAGAATGGCACGTCGTCCCACAAGCGGAGCACGTCGGTCGACTCCTTCTACCAACTGGGATCTTTCAAGCCCCTCTTCGACGCGGACTTGTTCAGCAAAGATCTCAACGCTACATCATCTGCCAACGAACTGGGAGTACACCGATCAAATACGAAAGCTATGCATGCTAGGAAGATGTCGACAAGAGGCAGAAACCCGCCGCCACCGGCATACGAGAGGAGCGGCGCCCTTATTAATGACGTGCCTTCGGCACCGATAGAAGCGTTGAAACCGCCAGCGGAGAACACTGTTCAACTGTCTGATGATGCTTTTGCGGTCACGGGCTTGCTGGGTCGAGCATATACCGAGAAGCAAAAAGCAGTGCAAGATCGCGAGAAGAAGAACACGGGGCCATTTACACAAGGACCATCGCTTGTCGGCAATATCGACATGTTGGCAGCTGCAGCAAACGAGGGTGGGGTAAGCCGTAAAACTTCTGTGCATAGCACCACTCATCGACGGACCTCGAGCGATGTTCAGCGAAATGTTTCAACAAGGATGAAAGCTAAGCCGTTGGTCGATTTGACGCCCCAATACCGCGAACCGCCACAGCATAGAAACAAAGGCAAGGGGTTCCACCCCGGTGTTGGGTCGGGACCTTTGGTTGAAAATGCGACGTCCATTGAGGAAGCCATCAACATACCACCCTCTACTGACTGGCGACGGCCAGCCACAGCCCGCGCACGCGTTGGCTACGATCGGACAAAGTCACTTAGGGGCCGTGGCGACGGCTTAGCAAATTACACGGTGAACAACCATGACGGCGCCCCTGATGATGCGAGCAATGCCTTCACCGGCGGTGGGCTCCTCGCTCGAGCGGGCTTCAGCCAGGGCCACCAGCCTATGGGCCGTGGGGTCATGGATGGATCAAAAGCGCGGGGACCGATGCTGGACATGTCGGAAAATCCGCAATTTGCGTCTGGGAGTCTGCTTGCCGACATGCAACGCAAGCAAGCAGTGGACAGACGACGTAGTGTTGAGCTTGGGTGACGGCCAAAGCACACAGCGATATGACGATAACGACCTGGTTTGGATACAGTTTGGAGTAGGGGAATGTTGCTAGTAGCGCATCTGGTGGTGTCTGATATCCTTACGATCTGTCTGGGGTTTTTTTTCTTTTGTTGCATCTGCGTGCCTCTATGGCTCATGAGTTTTCCTGGAAGCAAGCTGTCGACAGCCTGCCGCCGCCGCCGCAACAGCATATCTCACGGGTCTCACGTGCCTCGAGCGCTCCGCGCCATCTGCATATGAGATTGGAAGCCGACTTCGCCGGCGACCCACAAGTTGCGGACAGAGAGGGCGGATCGGCTGTCAATCGCGACCAAACCCCGCATCGATGCACCGGCGGCGTATGACGGACGACGGTGTATAACGCTCCAAGGCGCGTGGCGCTGGCCATCTGATCTGAAAAATGAAGGCGTCGTGAGACAGTCACATAGTCTGGAGATGCAGAGCATTTGCACAGAGGGAATTTGGGATGGAGCAGAGAGCAGCGTGTAGATAGACGATGGGGTGACCTGACCTGGGCTGGGCAAGGTTGGATGATGTTGGCGAGACCAACCGCGTGTGATTGGCCAATGCAAAAGCGATGTGCTGCGGCGCGTTCCAGCTTCTCGCTTCCCATGACTAGATGTTGTATCTATCCATATTGTACGCCGATGTATGTGCTATGTACGTATGTACTCCGTATGTATGTATGTCCTGAGATTATGACGTAACCGGCCAGGGTGAGCTTCAAACCAGGCTAGCACCCGGAGCCTGTGCTTGGTCTCAAATAACCTCCTCCTGCGTGCTCGTGCACGCCAAACAAACAGCATCCCATCCTCGGCGCTGGCCTGTCTGTTGTCTGTTTCCCTCCTCTGCTCTTCGAATTTCCGCGTCTTTGTCTTTCCATCCTTGTCTTCTCGCCGGAGTCAATTGCGCTTCGCTCTATTCGTTGGGACAGCCAGCGACCAAGACCAACCGACTCCCCGTCAGCGGTCCCGCTCGCCGCAGCTCGGCCACGCTTTATAAACCGTCCCTCTGCTACCACGTCCTCCAGCTATCAACAGCGTGCAAGAGACCTTTGCGCAGTCACCATGGCAGACAGTCCCCGCGATGTGCAGAACCACCTGCTCTTTGAGGTGGCCACCGAAGTCGCTAATCGAGGTTTGAGCTCCCACTTGACCTCTGGAAATCCCCCATTCACATTCTACAGTTGGCGGCATCTACTCGGTCCTGAAGTCAAAGGCACAGGTCACCACGGCTGAATATGGCTCGTCGTATACCTTGCTGGGCCCTCTCAACAAAAACTCGGTAGGAAGGCTTCCACAAGCTTTTTCTGCACTGCAAGACTGACAGTAGAACAGGCCGCCGTCGAGGTCGAAGAGCTGGAGCCCAACAGCCCAGCCATGACGGCAACCATCAAGTCCATGAACGACCGAGGCATCAAGACCCTCTACGGCCGATGGCTGATTGATGGTGCTCCCCGCGTGCTCTTGTTCGACACGAGCACTGGCTACAAGTGGCTGGATGAGTGGAAGGGCGATCTGTGGTCCGTCGCGGGTATTCCCTCTCCGCCTGGCGATTCGGAGACGAACGAGGCAATTGTATTCGGCTACATTGTTGCGTGGTTTCTCGGCGAGGTATGCATACAATATCCGAGGTTCTGCATTTCTGGATCTCTAAATTGGTTGGGCTCTTTTTGACTTTCAATAGTTCGTATGCCAGGAGACCAAGCGCGCTGTCATCGTCCAATTCCACGAATGGCTGGCCGGTGTGGCCCTTCCGCTCTGCAAGAAGCGTCGCATAGACGTGACCACCATCTTCACCACCCACGCAACCCTCCTTGGTCGCTATCTCTGCGCCGGCTCGGTGGATTTTTACAACAATCTGCAATTCTTCGATGTAGATGCGGAAGCTGGAAAGCGTGGTATTTATCACCGCTACTGCATAGAACGCGGAGCTGCACATGCCGCTGATGTCTTCACCACCGTCTCGCACATCACTGCCTACGAGAGCGAGCCCCTTTTGAAACGAAAACCAGACGGCGTGCTGCCCAACGGTCTGAACGTGAAGAAATTCTCCGCTACGCATGAGTTCCAGAACCTGCATCAGGTTGCCAAGGTTAAGATCAACGACTTTGTCCGAGGTCACTTCTACGGCCACAACGACTTCGACCCCGAGAACACGCTGTACTTCTTCACCGCCGGGCGATATGAATACCGGAACAAAGGTGTGGACATGTTCATAGAGTCGCTGGCTCGTTTGAACCACAAGATGAAGAGCGATGGGTCCAAAATGACGGTAGTTGCCTTTATCATTCTACCTGCGCAAACGCAGTCTTTGACTGTAGAAGCGCTCAAAGGTCAAGCCGTTATCAAGTCGCTGCATGACACAATCAAAACGATTGAGGGAAATGTCGGTCAGAAGCTCTTTGAGCGATCAATTGCTTGGGGTGATGGTCAAGATATGCCTGATGACAAGGACCTGCTTTCGGCGTCTGACAAGATTATGCTCCGTCGCCGGTTATTTGCAATGAAGAGGAACACTTTGCCACCCATTGTCACCCACAACATGGTCAACGATTCGGAAGACCCGGTTCTGAACCAAATCCGCCGATGCCAACTCTTCAACCACCCTTCGGACCGTGTCAAGGTCGTCTTTCACCCCGAGTTCCTGAACTCGGCCAACCCCGTGCTTCCTTTGGATTACGACGACTTTGTTCGCGGTACCCATATGGGCGTCTTCGCTTCGTACTACGAGCCGTGGGGTTACACCCCCGCTGAATGCACTGTCATGGGCGTGCCGAGTATCACAACCAACCTCTCGGGCTTCGGTTGCTACATGGAGGAGCTGATTGAAAACGCGTCCGACTACGGCATCTACATTGTGGATCGACGGATGAAGGGCGTTGACGACTCAGTCAATCAGCTCGTCGACTACATGTTTGAGTTCACCAAGAAGAGCAAGCGTCAACGCATCAACCAGCGCAATCGAACCGAGCGCCTGAGCGACCTTCTTGACTGGAAGCGCATGGGTATGGAGTATGTCAAGGCACGTCAACTCGCACTCCGTCGCGCCTATCCGGCAGCGTACGAAGGGGACGAGGAGCCGGATTTCTTCGGGTCCCACGATGCAAAGATCTCACGGCCGTTGAGCGAGCCAGGCAGCCCAAGAGATCGATCGGGTATGATGACGCCTGGCGACTTTGCGTCGCTGCAGGAAGGGAGGGAAGGGCTCAGCACGGAGGACTACATAGCTTGGAAGCTTCCGTAAGTCTCTTTTGTCCATGGAGCAGAAATAGTGGCTAACCAGTGAACAGAGAAGAAGAAGATCCTGATGACTATCCCTTCCCGCTCACGCTCAAGGCGAAGAAGCCGACGAACTCGGGTACCGCATCACCTGCGCTGAACGGCGCCAGTTAGTGACGGGAATCGTGATGATGTGGGGAAGAGAGGGGCGCACACACACACAGACACGCACACACAGAGAGAGAGATGTAGGTCAAATTGTGCACGGCTGTGAGACGGGGATAGTACAGTTAGGTGTTTCGTACCTTGTCGGTTTGCAACTGCATTGGGGTCATTTTGCATGGGGATGAGAGTGCCTTTAGCTGTGTATATTGAATGTGCCTTGACGACAGAGGGATCGAGCCGTTGAGATGTGCATAATGGGTGTCAGCTATCTACATTTATCTTTACGCACTTAAGATCTGCTTCTACGGAGTACTCATGGCCGAGCAGATTATGTGGACCACGATGTCGGTATCTACTAATCTACTATAGCAGTCGATCTGTCGCACATGGCCAAGGTGAATGAGATAGTGTTTAGACCAGGGGTAATGGCAAGTCGGGGCATTTGTTACATTGTACGCACTTACCTAAGTAGGTAAGCGAGCTACGGTAGCAGTGGATCACCGGTAGAAGTCGATCAGCTGAAACCAACCACTAACAACATTGTCATGGTAACGCACCGCGATACCTGTAGTCCTTACCACGTAGCTAAGGCCCCTTGGGGAGTAGAGGAACTAGTCCCTCTAAGGCCTTTAGAAAGCTAAGTAATAAGATTCCTTTAATAGCTAGTAGTTATATATATAATATAGAGATTATATATATAAATACTAACCTTTAGCTAGCCTATATAAGTAGTTAGTTAAATTTCTCCAGCACTTTCTTTTCTACTATAGCTAGTAAGCAGCGCTGCTTTGCTTAGGTACTAATTACCCTTAGCTTACCTATCCCTTAGGCTACTTACCTAATCCTTAGGCTACTTATCTATTCCTTAGGCTACTTATCTATTTCTTAGGCTACTTACCTATCCCTTAGGCTACTTATCTACTACTTAGTTACCTTGCTCTATACTTTATAGTAATGAATTATATTTATTTATAGATTAGATATACCCTTATAACTTTGTTAAGTCTAGATAAAAGGGGTATTTAGAGGATAGTTTAGGTATATTTAGGAAGAGGGAATAGAATTATTACCTAAGAACTAGTAATAGAATAAGCCCTTTACTATATAACTCTCTTAAGCTTTCTAATATACTAGTGCTACTTTTTCTTAGTAGGGTAAATTATATTTTTTTTACTATAAAGGTATAGTTATACTACTAGGTTAAATTTACCTAATTACTTCTACTATTATTATAATACTTTTAGTATCTTACTAGTATTAATATTAGTTTTTAAACTTAGTACTATTTCTTATTTTCTTATACTACTATAATGCTGTAAAAAATTTCACTAGAGGCCTTCTTTAAGCATACTAGTAATAATATAGTATAGTGGCAAAAGAGTTATACCCTATAAGATCCAAGGATCTTATAGTATATATACACGCGTGATATATAGCTATAGAGAAGAAGAAAAATATTATTAATAAAAAGCAAGTTCTAAAAGAACTCTAGCTAAAGATATAAAAAAACTATGTATATATAATAGCACTATAGGATTAGTTAGTAAGTCTATAATAATAAATTTAAGTCTAGTATACCTTACTAATATAAATATCTAACTCTAGATATATATTATAATCTATATATGCATTAGTATAGGGTAGAATATCTACTTATATAGATATAGGAATATA
>JAFISD010000085.1:0-51654 GCA_022560085.1 Helminthosporium solani
AATAATAAGAATTAGAGGTTATTAAGTTAAAGTATATATACTACTAGCTTATTACTATAAAGGTAAGTTACTTTAGTAAAGTAGCTACTTTACTTAGGTAGCTAACTTGCTTAGAAAGTATATTAACTATTTTATAGTATATAATAAATTATTTACTAATACTATTCTATTAAGTCTTTATATAGCAAAATTAAAAGGTTAGATTTATAGAGATATTAAGAGTAATATAATTCAAGTATTTTATATGAGTTTAATATCTTTTCTTTTCTCCTTCTCCTTTATCTTCTCCTATTCCTTCTCCCTCTCTTTCTCTTTCTCTTTCTCTTTCTCTTTCTCTTTCTCTTTCTCTTTCTCTTTCTCTTTCTCTTTCTCTTTCTCTTTCTCTTTCTCTTCAAGTTGAATTAGCTCTTGAACCTTCTCTATGTCACTGATATATTGTCGCGTATCTGGATGTTTCGATCCGGCACTCTTTACCGCGACGGAAAAGGCTTTTTCAAAGAGCGATAACGCCTCCACATACCGCTTCTGCAAACGCAGAACTTCCGCCATAGCGCGAACACCCAGCATAGTATCCACATGGCCGGGCCCGCACAACACTTCAAACTCAAGAATCAATCTTCTTGCAAGTTCCTCCGCCTCTGTGAATTTTTGTTGCGTTGCCATGAGGAGTGCGAGGTTCTGTATAGCACGTAAGCCTTCCGATTTTTCTGAATCAGAATAATCGGCAAAGCCATCCACGACCTGGCGGAACCAGGTTTCAGCTTCTTGGTGTTTGTCTTGCAAGACCAACACCTCCGCGAAATCATTGATCCTACCTATTGAAGGACTAGAGTTATTTTCCGACTCCCACTTCAGGATCTCACGGTACCTCTTTTCCGCCTCTTCATTATTGCCCTGGGATTTGATTAGGTACGCAAGCATTGCCATTGTGTTGATGTTTGAGCTGGTCAACCCATTTTCCTTGGATACAAGCTCGCGTTGAGCTGCAGCAGCCTTGTCGTAGTTCCCACTCATCACGTTTCCAAACACTTTGCCATGCAACAAGAAGCTGATTTCCGAAGAGTCGTCCCCATGTATTCTTCTCTTCTGCTCGAGCACGTGGTTGAACAATGCTTCACTTTCCTCCGACTTGCCCTGGCCTTTAAGAGACGATGCAAGGCAGTTGGCACTCTCGAGTGTATCGGGATGGTCCGGTCCTAGGACGTTCTGTCGGCCTTTCCATGCATTCCGGAGCTCTACTTCAGCGTCTAGGTAGTTTCCCTGGCTGTTTAACGACTTGCCAAGCCGATGCAGACTCTGTAGAGTGACTTCATTCTCCTCTTTCTTGATGTAGTCAAAGATCCTCAGCGCACTCCGATCAAAAAACTCTGCGTCCGCGGGCTGTCCCATACCAACAGAAAAGTCGGCTAGCTTCTGGATCAAACGCGCCCAGTCGTATGATGCCTGTTGATATCTTACTGCGCGCTTTATGTGTGGGAGAAACAACGAGCTACTGTCCCATGGTTCATACTGTAGGTCAGGACAACGCTCGTTAAGGAGGCGGATGAACCTTGCGGTCCATCCAGCCAACTCATCGTGGATCTCCAACCATTTGATGGTAGTGACTTGTATAAGACGATGCATGGAAAAGTTGTGGCCATCGGCGGTAGTCTTGATGAGAGAGAAGCCTGTGAGAGTGGACCAGTCATCGTCGAAAATATCGCTCTTCTTCTCAGATGGCTCCTCGACATAGCGTTTCCGGTGTCGGAAGCAATTGCACAAGGCCCAGCACCCTGCTCGCGATTCTTTCAACAATCTTTTTCTGAATTCTCTCTTGCCGTATTGGCCCTCGACGAGTATCTCCGGAATTTTCTGTCGATCGAACAAGCACATTAGTGAAAGCAATCTTGCAGCGGATGGCTTGACTGTGCGAACGTACTGGAACGACAGTTGCCATGTTGTCACCACTGAATTAGATCTTTGCCTCTCTCGATGAGACTCGGCAGAATTTTCACTGAGCAACGTCACCATATCTTGATCGCTGCTATCGAGCTTCTCTAAGTAGCTCTGAATGGTCATGCGTGGCCACATTTTGCTAATGGATGCGGCAGCCTGAGAGATCGCAAGGGGCATGTACCCAAGGGCGTCGACAAGGTTGAGCATGTCTGACTCTTCGTGTGTGCCCCTAAGCTTCTTCTTGAGCAATGCCATTGCCTCGCTCTCATTCATCTCTTCCACTAGGATGTAATGATTTGAATTCCCCGTCAACGCGACAGCGACGTCTCTATCTCTCGTTGTGACCAATATAGTTCCAGTAGACGACTTTGGAAGAAAATCGCGTAATTGTGGTGCGGTCGGATCGTCGGTAGTGTCCGGTGTATGAAGGAGGCCGTGGTACGATGGCGCAGCAGTCAACACCTCCATCTCGTCCGCATTATCTAGGATCATGACCCACTCGCCGTTAGCTTCGTCACAAAGCCAGTCGTATACGCCCCTGAAGATATCTGTACTCTTTTCATCCCAACCCGGAAGCCGAATAGCTTTCGCAATTTGCCTATAATCCTCCTGAAACCGAGGCACCGATCCAGCGTGCACCCAGAACACCCACTTTTGAGGAAATTCCTTGCGCGTCCGGTATGCGTACTCGATTGCGATTTGAGACTTTCTATAGATATACCTGATCAGCACACGTTCATGTTACGGCGAGTGGGGAAATGTTCCTGAGACTCCGTACCCAATACCCCCTATACCGACCATCCCAAATCTTGCAATAGGGTGCGACACATGAGTTCGAGCAATAATCCGGTCCAAAGCATCTCGTTCTACAAAATCTACATCTTGCGCGAAGGGCCTATTGACGAAGGTCGGTACTACTTTCGAAGCTGAAAGTCAAACTCAGCACTGCCCTATCAACAAGGCTGCACAGGTTGTTCGTCGATGTCCTCAAGCTCAAATAGCATGACGTACATGATGTTTCCTTATTCCTTGCCGATGCAATACTCTGATGCGACATAGCTTCAATATACCTCCTGATCACCTTTTCGATATGGTTGATTTCGCCTTCGTATCTGAAGCTTGCCATTGCCTTTCGGGCTCTCGCACCACTCGAGTCGTCATCTTTAGGTAGTACTTTCGCGACGATAGTGTCTAGGTTGCCAATCTGAACAATACACTCTTGCAAAAGCGGGACAAGCGCCTTTCTCGCGGTATCAGATAGTCTGTCTTCGTCCAAAGCGATTTTGGTTTCTCGAACAACCTCTATCAAAGCTGGTAGTCGAAGCTTGATGTGAAGAAGAACCTTGGGAAGCTTGTTCGTCGTGTCGCGAAAATCGTTTAGCCGATCTACGACTTTGACGCCCATGTCGATCACCTGAAGGATACTGGATACTGCGCCGACAGCTTCAAGACCAGACATAGTGCTCGCGGGTCAAGCTAAAGGCCGCCAACAGAGGCAGATTAGCGTTCAGGAGAAGGTGGTCTAGCATCAGATGGGATGGAGAAGGGTAACTTTTGAGGGAGGGGCAATGTTGGGGCCTAGGCGGCTATTTGATGCATGGGGGTGGCACAGCCTGGTCAGGGTAAGCCGTGATACGCAACATGGCCGCAATTCCAAGCAATCATCTTGTCTCAGTACGTGCGACAGAAGCGAAAAGAAAGTTGCAAAGGAAGAAAAAAGATAAACGATTCAAAGGGGGTGCAAAACTAGGGTCGGCTAAAAGCAGGTCCATATATAAACGCCAGACTAAACAGCAGCACTTGGGTGATTTCTGCAACCACGCGGCACGAGTTTGCTTCCTTCTTTGCACGTGAAGAACTCTGCTCTGTGCACTCAACGTATCACCACCGGGATCTCCATCTCCTGCCCGCACCAAAATCGGACCCGTTTGGACAACACAGGGGAATGACTTGGCGATTTACATGACTACGCAGCATGAGTTTTGCTTCTTTGCTTGCGTGTAAAACATTTTGCTCTGTGAACTCAACACGTCGCTCTTTGCCACTAGGTTTTCGATCTTCTCTCCGCGCTCGAGCAAGCTCTCAAAGGTCTTATGTAGCACTACAGTGGTGCTGTCTACATCCTTCTGGATCTTCAAGAGGGGGTCCGCCTCGTGCGGGTCCTGGAATTTCGTGATGTAGTCTTTCAGCTCGGGAAAGGGCAGAGGCGCAGAATCGGCGCTTTTCGGTGGTTCAAGGGAGGAGTACGCCGACCGTGGATATTTTGCAATGAAATCATCGGTGATCTTGCTGAGCAGCAAGTGAGCAGCTTTGCTTGGATACTCAAGGTCTGTGACCACGATGCCGCATATGCCCTCGCTGCGGGCGTATGAGTGGCACATATATGTGGGCTCCTTCTCTATCCACGTGCATTAGCATGATGGAAGGGAACACATCCACCCTGAAATATGTACCTTTATCGCTGACATCCAATCTCACTCCTACGTCTGTTCTTCCGGCGATCTCGGCAGCCCAGAAGGTGTTCTGTGTGCTTCATCAGCTGCGGCGCTTGCTTCGACGCAGAAAGAGCCGGACGTACAAAATTCGCAATAGTCTTTCTCGTGAAGGAGTTGAAGCTCGACAGCTCACGCTCGAAGCTCAGAGCAAAAGCTGGTTTGCTGTCATGCTTCTGAATCTACAGGCGACGATCAGTGGGTGTCGTCGGAAGCGCGGTGAGCAGAGAGGGGCAACGCACACCAACGTAGAAGACCTTCATAACGAAATCAGAATCAGCTTTGCGAAACAAGGACAAAAAATACGTAACGTGAATATACAGTGAAAAGGGGCAGGGTAGGGAGGGAGTATGTCTTCAACGGGGCCAAGTCGTGGAGCTCAACGTAACGTTTCATCCGACTCCAGACGGGCGCGAGCGAGCGGTGCTGACGAGATGCACGTGATGCACGTGCCTGCAGCTGAGCTCCAGCGGGTCGCGGGGCAGAGCGGGGCAAGTGCAGCCGAGCAAGCGGTCGACTCAATCCAACTCATCTCGACTGCACATACTCCGTAGATGATAGACAATCTAGGGAAGAGCAACTTACACGATCAGTTCCTTCTTGCAGGCTTGCGAAAGAGAATTTTTCGTTGCCTTTGCCGAACCAACTACTCCAGCCAGCCCAACCCACAACGGCAACCGGGAGTTCTTGGAACTGAAACCATCCCATGATGACAGAGTCTCCGTCTCTGGAGAAATGGCTCGAGCAGCTGGAAGCAATGCGTAAGGCGATAGCAGAGCTGGACCTGCCGCCGAATGCTGCAAAGGCAGAGGCAGAGGCGAAGGCGCCAGCTTATGGAGACGATCTGGATGTCGACGATGACGACCTTTCTGCGGGTGGGAGTGGGGAGGATATCTGGGACGTGATCAGCGACGAATTCGACGAAGAGTACAGCAGCGACCACCTTGATCAACACACCGACGACTACGACCAGCACTGGCTTGCAGAGAAGTGTGCAGGAATTGCGCTGAAAGGTGAAGAAGGTCTTGAAGCAAGGGCGCTCAAAGAACAGATCCTGGCGATCCTCGCGAGCGAGAACAATGGTGAGCGAGCTTATTCAGAGACAAAGGGCGGAATCAGACGCTGATGACTGATTGCATGAGGGTAGACGAGGAGCTCCAGATGATGTTGGCGGAGACTGTGGGTTATGGTGAACTCGACCTGGTGGCCGACCTCATATCGCATCGCAATGACATCACGCGGTCCCTGCGAGGGCAAGAGCAACGGCAAGAGCCACGGCAGAACGGCAGGCACGACCCCATTGACCGCCTTCAGACGAGGCAGGAGCGGGACGAGGACCTGAGACGGCAGGACTGGGAGCACAAGCACGTCGCTCTTGCCCCGGCGTTGGACCGCAAGGGTCCGCAGTTTCCGCATGTGTACCGCTCCCACGAAGCCGGCAACAAGCTTTCCGCATATGGAAAGAAGTATGCGCTGCCTGCCAACCACTCCCATTACGATGACAGCGTGTATGAAGAGTATGCGATCCCGGCCATGCCCGTTGGCACCATCGGCGTAGGTCGTCGGCTGGTCGAAATCAAGGAGCCCGATGGCCTCTGTCAACGCACCTTCAGAGGCTACAAGGCGCTGAACCGTATGCAGAGCCTGGTGTATCCCGTCGCATACCACACCAGCGAGAACATGCTCATCTGCGCTCCAACCGGGGCGGGCAAGACTGATGCCGCCATGCTCACCATTCTCAATACGGTGGCAAAGTACGTCGTCCCGAATCCCGTCCAAGAGCCCGATGCCACCGACTTTGCCCTTCTTTCAGAAGACTTCAAAATCATCTACGTGGCGCCCATGAAGGCTCTGGCAGCCGAAGTCACGGACAAGCTGGGCAAGCGTCTGGCGTGGCTGGGAATCAAGGCGCGCGAGCTCACGGGCGACATGCACCTCACCAAAGCAGAGATCCTGGACACCCAGATCATCGTCACCACGCCCGAGAAGTGGGATGTCGTGACTAGGAAGAGCACCGGGGACACGGAGCTCGTGCAAAAGGTCCGCCTCTTGATCATCGATGAGGTCCATATGCTGCACGATGAGCGTGGAGCCGTTCTGGAGAGCTTGGTTGCTCGAACCCAGCGACAGGTCGAGAGCACTCAGTCGCTGATCCGCATCGTCGGCCTCTCGGCTACCCTCCCGAATTACGTCGATGTCGCCGACTTCCTCAGGGTGAACAAGATGGCCGGCCTGTTCTACTTCGATGCTTCCTTCCGCCCAGTTCCCTTGGAGCAGCACTTCATCGGAGCCAAGGGAAAGCCAAATACAATGAAGTCGAGAGAGAACCTGGACCGAGTGGCGTTTGACAAGGTCAAGGAAATGCTGCTTCGTGGCCATCAAATCATGGTGTTTGTGCATTCGCGGAAAGACACGGTCAAGACCGCGAGGATGTTGTATGAGAAGGCCGTCGAAGAACAATGTACCGACCTCCTCGATCCAACCCAACATCCGCAATACGGCTCTGCTGTTCGCGACATGAAGCAGTCCAAAGGGCGAGAGCTCCGCGAGTTGCTGAACAAGGCCATGGGCACTCATCACGCCGGTATGCCTCGCTCAGATCGCAACCTCATCGAACGCCTATTCGGTGAAGGGGTCATCAAAGTCCTATGTTGTACGGCCACCCTGGCCTGGGGTGTTAATCTTCCCGCTGCAGCAGTTCTCATCAAGGGAACCCAGGTCTATAATGCCCAAGAAGGTAAGTTCACTGACCTGGGCATCCTGGATGTGCTCCAGATCTTTGGCCGTGCCGGTCGCCCCCAGTTCCAAGACACGGGAATTGGGTTCATCTGCACAACACATGACAGACTTGACCATTACATGAAAGCTGTTACCGAGCAACAACCTATTGAATCACGCTTCTCAGCCAAGCTTGTGGATAATCTCAACGCGGAGATCTCACTCGGCACCGTTACTACCGTCCAAGAAGCCGTACAGTGGCTTGGATACTCGTACCTGTTCGTCCGCATGCAGAAGAGTCCCTTGAACTACGGAATCGAGTGGGCGGAGATTCGGGACGACCCACAACTTGTGCAGCGACGGCGAAAGCTGATCATTGATGCGGCTCGAACGCTGCAAAAGAGCCAGATGATCATCTTCAACGAGATAACCGAAGATTTGCGTGCCAAAGACGTTGGTCGCATTGCGAGTCAATTCTACGTCCTTCAATCCAGTATTGAAATCTTCAATACTATGCTGAACCCACAGGCTTCAGACGCCGATGCACTTGCAATGGTCAGTATGAGTGGAGAATTCGATCAGGTCCAGTCGCGCGAGTCGGAACAGAAAGAACTCTCAGCCCTGCAAGAGGAGGGATACGTCGTGACCCAAATCAAGGGTGGAATTGGCACACCCCATGGAAAGACCAATGTTTTACTGCAAGCACATATATCGCGTGCTCGACTGGAAGACTTTACCCTGGTGTCCGACACCAACTACATCACTCAAAACGCTGCCCGTATTGCACGTGCGTTGTTCATGATTGCTCTGAATCGTCGTTGGGGCTATCAATGCCTGATACTTCTCAGTCTCTGCCAATCCATCGAACGTCAAGTCTGGACGATTGAGCACCCGCTGCATCAATTTGATCTTCCGCAGCCAGTGTTGCGGCATTTAGATCAAAAGTTCACCTCGATTGAAGCATTACGCGATATGGAGCCCGCCGAGATCGGACAACTGGTGCACAATACCAAGATGGGTAGTATCATATCACGGTTGTTGGACAATTTTCCCACTCTTAGTATTGAAAGCGAGATCGCACCGCTGAACCGAGACGTCCTCCGCATCCGATTATGGCTTACGCCCGACTTCAAGTGGAATGACCGGCATCACGGCACTTCTGAATCATTTTGGATTTGGGTCGAAAACTCTGAGACTTCCGAAATCTTTCACTACGAGTATTTCATCCTTTCGCGGAAGAAGCTGTACGATGATCACGAGTTGAACTTCACCATCCCTCTTTCGGACCCTTTACCTTCGCAAATATATGTCCGAGCGGTGTCCGACAGATGGTTAGGTGCAGAAACTGTTCATCCAATCTCATTCCAGCACCTAATCCGACCAGATACAGAGAGCGTATACACAGATCTGCTGAACCTTCAACCATTGCCCATTTCCGCTTTGAAGGACCTGAGCTTAGAAGAGTTGTATGGACAACGCTTCCAATACTTCAATCCAATGCAGACACAAATCTTCCATTGTCTATATCACACTCCCGCAAATGTGCTTCTTGGATCGCCCACAGGTAGTGGGAAAACAGTGGCTGCCGAGCTTGCCATGTGGTGGGCTTTTCGTGAGAATCCAGGTTCTAAAGTGGTATACATTGCACCTATGAAAGCCCTTGTTCGCGAGCGAGTCCATGACTGGGGCAAGCGTCTTGCCGGACCACTGGGCCTGAAGTTGGTCGAGCTGACTGGTGACAACACCCCTGATACTCGCACCATCCGCGATGCTGATATCATCATCACAACTCCTGAGAAGTGGGATGGTATCAGTCGAAGCTGGCAGACCCGTGGCTATGTCCGACAGGTCAGTCTCGTCATCATTGACGAAATCCATCTTCTCGGTGGCGATCGGGGTCCTATCCTGGAGATCATTGTGTCCAGGATGAACTACATTGCTTCCCAGAACAAAGGCTCCGTTCGCTTGCTGGGCATGTCCACAGCCTGTGCAAATGCGAGCGATTTAGGGAATTGGCTCGGCGTCAAAGAAGGCTTGTTCAACTTCCGACACTCGGTCCGTCCTGTTCCACTAGAGATCTTCATTGACGGCTTTCCCGAACAGCGCGGATTCTGTCCGCTTATGCAGTCGATGAACCGACCGACGTTTCTTGCCATCAAGCAACATTCACCAGAGAAGCCAGTGATCGTGTTCGTAGCGTCACGTCGGCAAACGCGCCTCACTGCTCGAGATCTCATCAATTTCTGCGGGATGGAGGATAATCCACGCCGCTTCCTGCACATGTCCGAAGATGACCTGGCGGTCAATCTTGAACGCGTCAAGGACGATGCGCTGCGCGAGGCCTTGAGTTTCGGTATTGGTTTGCATCATGCCGGTCTTGTAGAGACCGATCGATCACTGTCGGAAGAGCTCTTCGCCAACAACAAGATTCAGATTCTTGTTGCTACGAGTACCCTCGCTTGGGGTGTCAATTTACCTGCCCACCTCGTCGTTGTCAAAGGCACGCAATTCTTCGACGCGAAGACTGAAGGATACAAGGACATGGATCTCACCGACGTGCTCCAAATGCTTGGTCGAGCTGGTCGCCCTCAATTCGATTCTTCGGGAATAGCTCGTATCTTTACTCAGGACGCAAAGAAGGAGTTCTACAAGCACTTCTTGCATACTGGATTCCCTGTCGAATCGTCACTCCACAAAGTCCTAGACAACCATTTAGGTGCCGAGATCTCTGCCGGTACCATCACCACAAAACAAGATGCGCTCGACTATCTCACTTGGACGTTCTTCTTCCGTCGACTACACAAGAACCCGTCGTTTTACGGCCTCGAGATCTCTGCCGAAGAGCACAATACCATTTCTGCACAAACAATGGCCAATGACTATATGATCAATCTCGTGGAAACCTCGCTGAACGACCTTGCCGAATCATCATGCGTGTCTCTAATGGGCACTGGGGATATCGACGCCACACCCCTGGGAAAGATTATGAGCTACTATTACCTTAGTCACAAGACAATTCGCTACCTTGTCAAGCACGCCAAACGCGACGCTTCTTTTGCCGATGTGCTCTCGTGGGTCTCCCACGCTACGGAATACGATGAGCTACCCGTCCGTCATAACGAAGATTTGATCAATGCAGAACTCTCCAGAGCACTGCCTTTACCGGCAGATGACTTTGGGCTACCGATGTGGGATCCACACGTCAAGTCTTTTCTACTTCTCCAGGCACATTTTTCGCGTATCGATCTCCCCATCTCTGATTACGTCGGAGACCTGAACAGTGTGCTCGATCAAAGTATCCGTATTGTCCAAGCCTCCATCGATGTTCTCACTGAGCTTGGCTACTTGAGCTCTTGTGAGATGATGATTACGCTTCTTCAAGCCATCAAATCTGCCCGCTGGCCTACCGACGGTTCACTATCAATCTTCCCTGGTGTCGATGTCGAGAAGGAAAGGGAGCGCCTGAAACATCCGCAGGCGGCACCAAAGACCCTCGTTGAAGCATCGACGGCACCCATCCAAGTCCTAGAGAAAGCGGCAAGATTTGCGGGAGTGCCCAATGCAGGTGTAAAGAGATTCGTCGAACCTGTATCAAGGCTTCCAGTCTTGAAGCTAGATCTCGGACACGTGAATGCAGTAAACATCACGCTGAATCTTTCTCGTACGAACCCTGCGCGTAGTGGACCTGGCGGTGTACGCATCTACGCGCCACGCTATCCCAAACCCCAGACAGAAGGCTTTTTCGTCATTCTATCGTTCGCTGGGTCCGAAGAGATAATTGCTTTGAAGCGTGTGGGATGGAATGATCCAAGCAAGAATACTAATGGTGGCGGCGGGCGCGGTAGGCGTGGCGGACGTGGCGGGCGTGGAGCTGCGGTTGCGGTTGCGGCTGCAGTTGAAATGGGCGGTGCAAGACTCCAAGGATCGGCCAAGATGTCATTACCGCATGAGGCTCAGGGTAAGAAGATTGTTGCGGAAGTACTAAGTGATGCTTATTTGGGGATGACGTGGAATATCAAAGGAATCGATGTCCCCGAGGCGCCAAGGGTGGAGGATGGTGAGAAAGGCAAGGGGAAGAGCGAACAGTAATGATGTGGAGGGAAGCCCATGATGTTTTTGGCTTGATGGACAGTCAGACAACCTCTAGCAACTAGGCGTAGACGTATCGAGACTGAATTGGTACATGAAACTTGGACCCCAAAACGTATTTCAAGAAGAGCTCTTGAACCAGGAGGTGGTCACACACGAGGTTATCAGAACACCGTTCGCAAAAGAGAGATTTCAATGTCTATGAATCCCATCATTATCGCTTCAATCCAAACGCCGGAAATGCTACGTCATGCCAAAATATGATGCTACCATACATGCATCTATATTTCACATAGGCTCACTAGGCCTTCACCATGAACCCCCACCCCTTATGACACACCCTCGCAGCCCACAAAAGCGCCGCACTGGCCGTCAACAACACGCCACCAAACACCCACGCCCCCGTAAACCCACTACTGGTAGCCAAGATGGCGCCCCCAATGGGCGTACCGACCAGCAGGCCCACCGCAACACACGCAAAGCTCTGGCCCAACCGCGTACCAATCTTATCCCTCGCATCGAAACTGAGACTGACGATGATGGTGGGCGGCAGGGAGACAAAGGAGCCCGAGAAGAAGCCGTAGAAGGCTTCGAGAACAATGATGCCAGCGGCGGACTTGGCCTCGATGTAGCAGAAGCAGAGGATGGCGGACATGACTGTGCAGGGGATGATGGCGTTGAACGAGCCGATGCGATCGCTCAGCATGTTGGGGATGATGCGACCAAAGGTGGAAGTCGAGTTGAGGACGGCGAGGAGGTAAAAGGCGAGGTCTGGGTTTGTGATGCGTGTGCGTAGGGCGTAGACTTGGGCGTAGAAGAAGGGCATGTAGAGGCCCATGAAGCCGATGAAGCAGGCCAAGCACAAGAGGCTGTAGGCGGGGATTTTGAAGGCGGCGAGGTCGAGCAGGGAGCGGGTTGAGGGGGGGAGTACGCGGACTTTCATAACGAGGTTGGGGACGAGCATGGTTCCTAAGATGATGAAGGCGAGGGTGCGGGTTGTCCATGCGAAACCGATTTGAGGGAGGAGCTTGTGGAAGACGATTGGGTAGATTACGCCGCCCATTGAGCTGCCGCTTGCGGCGAGGCCCATGGCGACGCCGATTTTGCGGTGGAAGTAGGTGGATAGGATGCCGACTGAGGGGATGAAGAGAAAGCCGCAGCCGGTGCCGATGCAGATGGCTTGCGCGAGGATGACCTGCCAGTACTGGGTGCAGAGGGAGAGGGTCATTTGGCCGAGGACGAGCATGAAGGTGCCGGAGATGAGGAGGAAGCGAAAGTAGCCACGGTCGTAGACGGGGCCGGAGAGGGCACCGACAATGAGGAGGAGAAAGGCTTGGATGGAGCCGATCCAGGAGATTGCTGAGGGGGTCGAGTCGACGAGGAGGGAGGACTCGTAGTAGGCTTGGTAGGAGCCAAAGGTGTTTATTATGCCCCTGTAGTTGTCAAGTTAGTGTTGATCATGTATATCGTATCTTTGCCCCTGCATAGGGACAGAGACATTTGATAAAACGGACAGTATTACAGAGAAATGTATAACATACCAACTGTTGAAGAACAGAAAGAAAGCCCCAAGGACCTGTAACCACGCCCTCGCGCCTCCATCAGGTATACTCGCCGTATTGTTGACGCTGTGCGGTTTATCCCCTACTGGCCCGGTATCCTTTACCTTTCCCATCGCCTCGTCGAGTTCATAACCCCCGGTGGCACTATCCATGACTTCGTCTCCCTCAGTGGCAGCGTGCATCTTCTCTTGAGGTTCGAATATACTTCCAGCGGGCGGGTTCGTGCTGTTTATTGACTTGTTGTCGTATGATCTGGCGGCTGATGGTGTTTGTGTACGGTCCATATCGGGGGATTTATGTCGTGGTTGCCGCGCAATGAAGGGGCGAAGCGATATGCGATACGATGTGTACGATGCGATGAATGGTGTTGTGGCTTCGGGTTCGTGTCGTGCGGTAGATGAGATTAAGACGACCAATTTCGAGCATCAGGCCAACCACACTTGATTTCTTTTTCCGTCCAGCCTTTGGTTTAGTGCGACAGTAGATTGGCGTTGATCAATCGTGTCGTAAGTCTCCCAGGTAAGTATCAATTGCTAATCGTCGTCGTCGTCGGAAGGCCCTCCACCTCACCACCCACCCGATCGATCTAGTTATATATCCCAAGTGCACGTTCAGCGCTCGTATCGCAATCTCCAACCGCACATAAGAACCGATCTCGCTCCAAATCGCCTCACCACGCGAGAACAGATCGTCCGCAATCGAGCGTCGAAGAAGGGAGTACGGGAGATAGACGGCGAGTTTCGCAACAGCAGCAACAGCAACAACAAACACGATATCTCACCGCAACGGGACCCAAGTAAGAAAAAACGGAGAAGCCGGGGAACCAAGAACCAAGAACCAAATTCCCGGCCTTCCTCCCCTCGACCTTTATAAACGGCTTGGCCTCACAAGCGCACGCCCACGACGCCACAGCCGCAAACATAGCCGTAAGCATCAACAGTCTAGTGTAAATTCAGTGTAATGAAGCCACGCCCCCGGTCCAACCCAGACGAAACAAGTGACGAGATAAGACGAGACGCGAGTAGACGGTAACAAACGAACGCAGCCACCATATATCGAACACGAATCCTTGCATGATAGCCCATCGACTTTCCTCTTTCTCTTACGAGCGCGATGCCCCGTCGAAACTGGCGCAAAAGGCGTAAGCCAAGTGTATGTATAGTAACCAGAAGGTGGTATTTTACGCATCTACTTACCTGTGTACTCCGTAGGCTGGTTATATGCACGATATAGTCATGTCCGTGGCATAACATGCGCTCGAACCAGTAGAAATACAAGAGGCGAGCACTGGGCATGTTATTGTTATCCGGGAGATTGCCCCCCTCCCTTTAGGATTACATAAAGACCACGCAAACAATGAATTGTTCTCATTCTCTGTCAACAGAGGCAAAGGCAGCATTGCGAAGGAGGAGGGGCGGACACGGCTCCTTTCTGCTTCCTTTGTCCACAGAAGAAGAGAGTGAGTGTGTGAACAGGGCGAAAGGTAAGAGAGGAAAAAAGGATGCAGGGAAACCAGGAGACGACAACCAAATACAACTCACCGAAGATAGATAGATGGACAGACGAACGAAACGAATTCATCAACCTACAGCAATACAAGCCCCAACATAGATACATACATGCTTACACATGCAAGGGGGGAAAAAGAAGGCCGAATCGAAGCGCCAATCAACGCATTACGACGAAACAAGCAACGCGAAGCTCTTGCCCATGCACCATGTTCCCTAGATATCGAGTTTGCGGGTGAGATTGGGGAAATTCGATCACCTGGGGGGGGCCTTATATGTAATGCGATTGTAACAATACGGCCAAGCGCCTTGATGTTTGACCCGTTTCCTCCTCTCCCGTAGCCACAACACATGAATACATAGTAGTATATACACGGCCTTGGTTCATTTTGTTTCTTGTCGTCTTTGTGACTTTGTTCCTTGCTTCTAATCACGTGCAACACCCGGATTCCAGATCAACGGCTCATCATTACCACCACTTCGTTGTATTGTATTACACCACTCCTTCGTATTGTATTACACCATGCCATTGATTATTCCCGGTGTACCGAGCGCAAAATGCTCCGGCCTGATGAATACACGTACAATACTTCGTACATACGCGCTGTTAAAGAAACAAGCTCGAGCAAGCACGTAGTCAGCATTCGGAGAAGGAAAAGATGCCCGTGTACATGTATAAACATGTATCTATATGCAGGTAGATGGTCTACATAGGGGGAGGGAAATGAGTACATATACTTCGTATACTTGGTAGATGATATGACGATCAAAGCGCCAGAACCAATCAGACTAGAACTCCAATCTATCTATGCAGCTGCTGAGCAACACACCCACACCACACCGCCAACGCCGGTAATCCTCTCCGCTCCCCCAAAAAGCAAGAGAAACAGGTACACGTAACATTACAGTGGTCCATGCTCGTACTTTGCGTATAATACTGATGCATTCTTCATGTTGTGTCCCGCCGTTTAGAAGCAGGTGGCTGATCTTCTACTTGTAGTAATTGTGCTTCAAATATTCCCATATAAAATCCCATCTCCGTCTCACCAGAAAACCCCCAAAGTACCACATTGCTGACACACTACGGGGGCGTCGTAGTATCTAGGAGGAAACTCAGCCTCGTCAAAATAAGAACCTCTTCTCCACATCATTGCCGTAGACAGAGCCATGGGACTGCCCAACTCTACGGCTACTTCGCCAACTACGCAAGTAAGCCCCTGGCGCCTGTCCCCCATGAACAGGGAGCCGGAGCCGAGTGCGGAGGGGGGAAAGGGAAATGACGTTGGAAAGAAAGCGTCGGGATGATTGTACAAAGGGGAAACTGTTTTGGTCTCATTCCGTCATGAATGTTGAAGTGTAGTATACTCATCATCTCGTGCTATTTCGAAGTGGCCTTTTGCCCAAGGAAACTTTTTGGTTTCAACGCCAATAACGCCCATGTCGCTTGCTATGCTGCGCAACAATCAAACCGAATCCACTCTCGCTCACAGTATGAGAAACGTCCATCCCAGGCGCATATATAGGGCCAAATGTTGTAACAAATTTCCGTTACCTAGACCCGTTCGGGCGAGCGCACCGCAGTAAAGATGAAGCCAGAAGAACGCTCGACCGATGGCTCTACCCTCTCCTCTCGGTGGAGATTATCCAAAAGAGCTCGCGGGATTGAACCATCGGGCAATGGCCTAAGCTCCGCCTTTAGAGCCTTTCGACGCCGTCTCTCGCGTTCCCCCACTACGTCCCTCATGATATTGACCAACCCACTCCACCCAACTTGATTCGCAGCTGCGGGATGACTGAAGAGTCGATCCAGCAGCGGAAGAGGAAGAGAGAGGAGAATACTCGAGAGAACCTGCGTGATGTGGTTCGGCTTCAAATCATCCTCGGGAGGTGCGTCGCCAAATCGAAGTTTGCTCAGACGCGGATTATGCGTGGGTTGTCTCTGCTCAATCACCGTTGGCAACCGAGGATACTGGCGCATCTCGGGTGCGATTGCGTAGAGCTTGAAGTCAGAAGGGAAGTTATACGCAACGAACTCTAGAGCGTCGTCCAGGAGCGGAACTGCATATGTTTCAAGCAGGCGGTTGTCGGCAGCGGCGACGCTGGGCTGTACCGTGGTCTTGTTCGCGGTAAGGCCAAAAGCCATCACCTGGTCGATGGTGTCCCACCGGAGAAGAGCCTTTGCGAGCCGCAACCCCGATGTTTGCATCTCGGGAATCTGCAACACTCTGCCAGCGGCAGCGTAACTGATAGCTTGACCCATACGCCTGCGGGCTTCGTTGTACGAGTAGCCCTGTTCACTCCCTCTATCGTAGGGGCTGAGGCCGAACAGGAAAGTTTGCGGGGACAAGAGTGGAGCGCCATACAGAATCTTGATGGCTTCATGGAGAGACTCTGGTGTCACGGACGCGTCGTCAGTCAGAATATCAACCAGACGACGTGGATCCTTTGTTTGGAAGGCAGAAGGCGCGCTTCGACGAAGAGCTGCCATGATGACAGGACTCCGGGACACGATGGCTGCGTGCACATGCAACGAGAGGAGCATGACGTCTGGCGATCGTATGTGAAGAACGTAGTCAGTGAATTCAGGGTTACCGAACAAGCCGAACATGTGTCTGGTGATATCGTAGCCCTCATTTGGGGTTTCAAACTGACGCGAAGTCCCCCCATTCGTATACGGCATGATGGCCTCTTCACCAATCGATGTAGCTTTGGCATCGCCGAACTGGGATTTGCTGGGAGACTGGGTGTGAGAGCTGCCAGTACCGTTCACAACCTGAGGGCCAATTTGGAGCGAGAATGAAGTCTGGTAGGGTGGTTGATACGAAGCTGAGCCGGGCGGGAACGAGGGAGACGTGTAATCATGGCCGTTGCTATAGGCAGCCTCAGGCGGAGGTGCCATAGAGTACGCAGGCGGGAGCCACGACGCCGCAGGATCCGAAGGGTGGTGTGAGTGACCGGGAAAGAATTGCGGTGCCAAGTGGGGAGCGAACCCGGGCGGTGGACGCGCAAAGGTTGGCTGCGGCGCAAGTGTTTCCGGCTCCATCTCTTGTGGTGTCGAAGGCAGAGCCGGCGATGTATGGACCGGGCCACCAAAAACCAGGCCCTCGACGCTTGGCTGTAGATGGTGGGCAAGTGCACTAGCCGGCGGAGGAAGGCCAGGCGACTCGGCACCCTCTGCAACAGGTGTGTAGACTAGCGGCTTCTCTCGAGGATAGAATTCGGGGGGGAGCTCTGCGGGCACGGTAGGCTTGGGACGGTCCCCATTGCTGTTGGTAGTTGTAGTGGTGGTAGTTGTAGTGGTGGTAGTGGTGGTGGCAGGTTCAGGCTGTAGCGCAGAAAGGGCCTCTTCAGCAGCTTGCTGTGCAGAATCTTCGCGCAACGCTGCTTCGAGCCCCGTCAGCACATTTGTCTGCAAGTATGCACAATTATTCAGCATGGAAGACAGACCTTGAGTATTCGGCGCATCTTCCACGTCGTGATGGTCAGAGTGAGCAGCCGAGCTTGCCGGCACGAAGTCTTCGGCGTCCCTTTGGCTGGGCGCAGAGACGTTGGACTCCGGGGTGAGGGGAGCGTAGAGAGAAGAACCATTGCGCCCTAACTCTGGCCGCTTCTCTTGTGCGGGTTGAGTCACTGCAGCGGCCGAGGAAGACTCATCGGGCGTAATCGGGCGCACAGCAACAGGCGGCTTTACAAAGCGGTGGGGGATGGCGGGGATGATGCGCGGAACTGAACGACGGGTTTGCCTCTGAGAAGCAACAGCGCGGACGGCTTGAGGGGGTGCCATGATGGTGGGCGGAGGGGTGAAGGGGTGGATGGACGGGCGATGGGTGATGACTGGATGAGAGGATTGATTGATGGATGGATTGATGGATGGATGGATGGATGGATGGGTGGGTGGATGGATGGGCTGACGCGAGCGGGCGACGAAGATGCAAGCAATAGCGGCTCCAAGATAATTGCGCGACACGCTCGACTTGTCAATTATCCTGGAGCGCCTGGAGAGAGAGAGAGAGAGGGAGGGGCGGAAGAGGCGAAGTGAGGTGGGGGCGTCGGTGGAGAGATGTCGCGATGCAGGTTTAGAGGCTGCCGTGCAGATATGTGGGGAGTTTGATTTTTAGTGCGGCTGATGCGTCATACCGGTCGGGTATTAATATACCTTCGTATAACATATCTACCTAAGTACATATGTATAGCGGAGACTGCTGTATATCAATAGATACATGTACATTAATGTGTACAGTTCAAATGTTCTTTGGATCAGATAGTCCCAGCTCAGACTGACACTGGTACACTGTAGTGATTACACACCACTATGATGGCGTTGGACACACACTGACTGACACACACGCACACAATAGGAGGTCAAAATTAGGGGGGGAAAAGTACAAACGACCAAGCTGTTACTTGTCCTCGACCTTCTCGTGGTTCTGTCCCTTGTAAATCACCCCCTTCAATCCATGGTTCTGTCCCGCTTGGAGATGACCTTTCGTCAACCAATACCAATTCACCCTCGAAATTCACCATCAAGCCATCAACCACGTACAATTTCAAAGAACTGTCTTCGTTGGATTCATAGGTAACGGTAGACCAGCGCTATATACACATCTCATCCTTCTATAAATTCATTGACACTCGTCGACATTGCTCTACATGTACATATGTAGTGTCCTGTCACTCACATGCACGTTAACTCCTACCAAGAATGAAAACAGGAACATCAGACAGCACGTGTCAGCCAAGTCAACAATATGCCATCGTAATGTCCTCCCCTATTGGCGACATTTTTGTTGTGCTCATGTCGTACCATCCCTTTTGACCGTCATCCCCTCAACCTACGAATCAGCCCTACCCTATATCCTCATCATTCCTAGACGAGAGACGAATGGCCCCGGGACCCGCTCGACCAAACTACGATGGAAAATGTGCACGTAGACAGCTGTCCAGTGCACGTAACCGCAGGTACAGCCGTCATCGCGACCGTCAAATTCCCTGTCATTCTACAAGCCCAGCCAACAGACGCCTGTGTCATACAAAGCAAAAATCTACACCCTCGCCCAACCCTTCGTGTAAGTCGCTCGCTAGGCTCAGATTTCACAGGTTGATACTCGATAGACAATCCGTTTGCTATCCTCGCCGATCTTGATCCATCGGCGACGCAGACGAAATGGTCTGTCGACCTCAAAGAAACCTCCCGCTCCGCCCGATCAAGAGGCAACAAAACGGCCAGAAGCACCGGGTTGAAGCAGATCGTGAAAAACGGACACTGTGTCGTAAGACACCCAGTACCAACAAATATTACTGTGGAATCACAAAAAGACTCAGGCACTAGCTCGACAGACGAACAGGCCAGTCTGTCACCGAATGGTTATACTCGTACATTGGATTCCGTCCGACGATACTGGCTACCAGAGTCCCAACCCAACTGTGGAAAGCTAGACACGGCACTGCCCTCTCCCAGCACTATTTCAACTCGCTCTCCTCTTCTATCTTCTTGTCTTCCTCATCGTCACTTTTCTCCCCATTCTTTAGCACACCGTCTGCTCAAAGTCAACCAACAACACTGCACGATAGCAACACCACCAGCCAAGACAGAACCCACGAACCCAGATTTGCTACTCACTCCTACATTGGACCTTTCCTCGCACATTACCCGTGGAAAACCAGTGAAAAACGCACAGTTCTCGCTCCCAAGGCAAAAGTCTGCCGGAAACCAACTTGCGAGCACTCTCTCTACGCCCCCCCAAAAGGTAGTCAGAACAATACTTACCACTGCCACCCCTCACATACCCAAGTTTGCTCCTTCAGCCAACTTCTCCTGTCACGATACCTCAGTCGCCGCGACCTCTGTGCCACTGTGTCCTCTCCTGCAGTTGAAAATAGCACCTGAGCAGCCACCACTTGCCAATTTACCCAACTCACTTCTACCAGCAAATTTTCGACTTCGCTCACTCCTACAACCAACGCCTACTCCTGTCCATTCGTCAGTGGTAAATTCGCCAGATACCCTTCTTCCTGTGACGCCCCAGCTCACCATACCACCAAACCCGTCAATTTCTCCCACAATCCAAGACTACACCAAACCACCCACCATGATTCCCACTACTTCAAACATCCGCATGAACAAGACGGCAGCTCCGCTACCTCATCGTGGCCTATCTTCTTCTTTTGGCCGCGAAATCCCGTCTGAGCCCAGGACCACGATCTCCTCAAATTCATGGTCCCCGCATGCACTCATCACAGCACCCATCATGTCGAGCAGACCCTTCATCAGAACGACTGGGCCCAAACTTCTTTCACCCGAGAGGGCTGCTGAGATGAGGAAGCGGCCACAGCCAAAGGGACTAGAGGCTTTCCTCCAGATGGGTCATGCCGATTCCTGTTGGTGCAAACGCAAAACCGCGGATTGCTCAGGTCCCAACCGGCCAATGGGAGGTCATTCAACTCCAACTTTGACAAGCCCTTCGACTTTGGGCAGTCTTTCATCTCTGGGAAGTCCTTCATCTCTGGGCAGTCAGTGGACTTTTGGCAGTCCTTCAAGTTTGGGCAGTCCTCCCACTGTGGTCAGACCGTCGATTCCGGGCAGCCCTTCATCTCTGGGAAGTCCCTCAATGTCAGAGAGGTCTTCATTTCTAGAAATATCTCTATCCTACGACAGTACTTCGACTTCGGATGGCCCTTCATCTTCAGAACGTTCCTCATCTCCAGACAGTGTCCCATCTGTCAACAGTGTCCCATCTGTCAACAGTGTCCCATCTCTGTACTATCCTTCAACTGCGGATACTCCTTCATCTCGGGGCAGTCTTCTATCTTTGCACAGTTTTACATCTCTGTACAATGCTTCGGCTCCGGAAAGCTCTTCGTCTGCGGGAATTCCTTCAACTCCCGACACCCCTTTGTCTCTACAGAGTCTCCCGTCTCTGTATGCTGATTCAATTTTGGACAGTCCTTCAATTATAGGGATCCCTTCAACTCCCCACAGCAATCTGTCTCTAGAGAGTCTCCCATCTCTGTCCGGTGCTTCGGCTTCAAACAGCCCTTCACTTGCAGCAATGCCTTCAACTCCCCGCAGCACTTTAGCTCTAGAGAGTCTCCCATCTCTCTACAGTATTTCGACTCCAGACAGCCCTTCATCTGCAGAAATCCGAACTCCCGGCAGCCCTTCGTCTGCAGGAATTTTAACTCCTGACAGCCCTTCATCTACAGATAGTTTCACATTCCTATACACCCCTTCAACTACAGAGAGTCTCCCATCTACAAACAGTCACTCCATTTCCATGTACACCGATCGAAATAGTGATGCCGACTCGGAAGACTTCATTGACCACCTATCCCTCTCACGGAGAACGACACCTTCTCCAGACCCAATCCAAGAGACTAGGTGTCTAGGCTACACAATTGATGAGATTCTGGGGGAAAGGGGAAGCGATGATGACGAAGATGAGTATACGTTTGCACTGGACAGTGGTGAGAGGTGCGTGGTTGAAAGTATTATTAGGTGTATTCAATGATGTCCTTGGGTTGGGTTAGACCATGACCTTTGAAATTGTATGAGAGTTGGAGTTGGAGTTGGGATTGGAAGTGGGATTGGGGTATGAATTGGGGTTGGGATTGGAGTTGACATTACTTTGCCCTTGAGTTGGATTAGATTAGATGTTGACTTTTGAAATTATAATGGAGTTGGCGTTGGCGTTGATATTACTGTGTCCTTGTTCTCCTCCTCGCGTGAAGATCATGTCAAGATGTTCGAGTATCTCTTCATATAGACTAACTATACTACTAAACCCAAGATTTTTACTCGTTTCACTGGGGTTTGGATAGGTGGTTAGCTCGAGTTTGCTTGTTGGTAAGATCCTTTACCGTCATTGTATTCACCACTTGATCTATTGATGGAGTACTAGTTGATGTTTAGAGTATTGAATACCATACTTGCCTTTTTTTCTTCTACATTTCTTTTTCTACTCTATTAACTTGCTTGGGAACTTTGATGATGATGATAATTTACACACCTAGCTCCTCTTCCAACCATCCATTCATCTTACACATGCACAAACATCCACCCAACCCCCCAGTCCTACGAAAAGAAGAAGAAGAAAAAAAAGAAAGAAACGTCGCACGCATAAAAGACTAGATAAAAGAAACCACAGATATAAAGTAAAGGATGATAATAAAATAAGCAACCAGATAAATTCAGAAGATTAAACACTTTTTACAAGATCCAGTGCCCCCCTTCCCTACCACCCTAAAAAAAAATAGGACAAGGTACTGGTTTGGTACTGAGAATAGTACGTCCTGTGCCGATTCCATCCAAAACGCCAGTCTAATTACCATCTACGTCGTAGCCGAAAAGAACAAGAAGAAAAAGACGACGACAGGAGAGACAGAAACCATCATCAATCATCCCATCCCATCCCGTATCATGTCATCTCATGTCATCCCATGCCATCCTATCCATCCTCCTGATATACACGTATACATAAAAACCCTTTTCAAAACGACTCTACTCCTGCCCCCTTCCTGCTCCACCCATGCGCTCAATATTACTCAATATCCTACTCTTACTCCCACTCCCACTTCGAGTACGACCAGGCGCACCACCACCGAATCCAAAGCCCCCAGGGGCCCGCAGCCCAGAAGGTTTGTTACCACCACCAACATTGCTATTACTTCCACGCTCGCCCAACGCACTACCCGGACGCCCACTAGCGAGTGCGGACCCAGGCCGGCTGGTTGAGGAAAGCATGGGTGCGGCGGGACCACCGGCAAGAAAACCGGTGGATCGCATCGTGTTCGATGGAGCGGAACGGTCGGACGACGAGGCTGAGCGTTTGTGTGCTGTGGTTGATGATGATGATGCTGATGATGCTGATGTGGATGGAGGTGGAGCAGCTTGTGACTTTCTAAGCTCTTCCTGTTGCATCTCCTCCATTTTCTCACCGCACATGGCCAGCATTTGCTCGGCTGCGGCGACGAGCTCGCCCTTTTCTACACGCTCGGCTTCAAGGTCTTGTAAGAGATTGTCGTTGGAAATACGGAGGGATTGGAGCTCAGACTGCAGGCCCGCAAGTTCAGCTTTAAGGCTTTCGAGTTCGGCCCTCTGGGCTTCAATCTGTTTTAGGTCGGCGGGGAGAGATATCGTGGGCCCTGCTGTGGTGGGGACTTGGTCGCAGAACTCGCATTTCTCTTCTGTACCTGCTTTGCTGGATGGAAGCTGGCCGTCAGGGACAACTTTGGAAAAGGGGTCCTGTTTTTTCTCGGCTTCATCAACCTTGCGCTCGAGGCGGATGATTTGTAGGCGGAGTTCTTTGCATCGCTCGTCGGCTTTCCTTTGGTAACTCTCTTTGAGCGCCTTGATCTTCTTCTCATGTTTCGCCTTGTACGCTGCGTGAAGATCGCGCGCGACTTCGTTGACCTTGTCCGCAATGGCTGCTTGACACTCAATCTCGGAATAGATCTTCTTGTTCTCAGCATCTTCGTCTGGGTTGATGAATGTTGTCATATCAACATTCTTGCTCTCGGCCTCGATAAGCCGCGTTTCCAGTTCGGAAACGCGCTGTTCAGCTTCTTCTGCACGCTTTTCGGCTTCCGCAAGACGCATGTTCGTTTGCTCCTGTTCTGCCTCGCGCTCCGTAAGATCAGTTTGCACACCCGCGAGCATGCTCTGGACCTCCTCGCCCTTCTTCCTCCATTCTTCCATTTGCGCCTCCGAATGTTCACGCGCGGACCGCTCGTCACGAAGCGACTCTTGTGCCTCACCAACGCGACGCTCAGCATCCGAGACGGCCTTGACGAGAGACTCGACCTGTGCTTCCTTTCCAGAAAGACTTGCCGTGAGAGAAGATATTTGAGACTGAAAACTCGACTTCAGGCTTTCCAGCTCGCGAATCGTGACAGTTGGCACGGAGCGGGGTGTCGGTGCTGGGGGCAGTTCAAAGTCGAGCAGATTGAGAACGGGGCGATGTTGACGGGGGGTCGCCGGAATGATCGTAGATGCTCCTTTGGCAGGAGAACGCTGATTGTTGTAGAAAGAAAGTAGATTCGGCTCGGTCGTGGACTTGGTGGGTGATGCACGACTGCGTGAAGAGCCCCGTCGAGAAGTGGAAAAGGCTTCGAACTGTGCGGTAAAGTCGAGCAGTAAATTGGTAGTGTCTCCGTCCTTGTGTGAGCGGCGTGGTGTGGGAGATGGCGAGCGCTCGGCTCGACGGACTGTTGAAGGCGTCATTTGCACACGAGCGCGAGGTGTAGCCTGTCATGTTATCAGCAATTGGGATGTAGAGAGAAGCAGCAAGTAACTTGCCTGATCCATGAGCCCAGTCCTCGTAGGACTCTGCCTCAACGAAGCGAACTTGGTCATATCAATTCCCGGCATCTCCGAAAATGTACTGAAGCACGTGTCGTCCATGTTCATGCCTGATGGCTCCGGCCCATCAGGGTCAAATTCCGAGTCCTCAATGCCCGTGTCCTCCATAGCAAGTACCTCATTGTCAGTGTGATACACGATCGGCTGCTGCCGGGCTCCAGTGGAATTTCCGTCCATGATGCGCATGGCAACTGTCAACCCCTCGTTATCCCGCAGCGCATCCTGCTTGTGTGCCGTCGATGGGGGTTTCGTAGGCGTGGAAAGAAAGTCTGGGTCGCAATCCTGCGCTGCGACTGGCAAGTGTTGTGTCGAATCTGGGGTGGTGATGCGAGACGGCTTTGAGGGAGAGCGTTTACGTGAGCGGGTACTTGAAGCAGATCCGGGCCTCTCCTCCTCCATCGTGAACTGTTTGATCGGGCTCTTCTTCGGGCTGATCCGACTTGCTGTACTTGAGTTGTCGGTTTCACCCTCAGCTCCGTCTAGGGAATGTGCCATCTTGACCGGGCTTGTGCGCTCTTTCAATCCGAGTTTCTTCTCTGGGCTCAACTTGAACGCAGACTGCGGTGTCTCATCATTGAAGTTCATAGGCGGCTTTGGAGGTGTAGGGGCGACGTTTTCCTGATCATTGTAATCAACGTGGGGCTCGAAGGGCGAGGATGGCGGGTCATGCCAGTCGTCATCGTTCATAATCGTCTCGTTGTGGTGGTCGTTGAAAGGTGCGCCGTCGTGGGTGTTGGCAGAAACATTCAGCTTCTCCGGTGAAAGCGTTGACATTGGCTCAACCATTTTTGCTGTGCCTGTGTGAAGAAAGCGGCCAAAAAGAAGTAAAAGGCAATTATTAGAAAGTGTCGTGGTTGAGTGTGGGTGAAGCACCTTGGGCTTGTTTACAGGTAAACAAACGCTAGTCAGATCAGGCTAAAACATTATCCAAGCGATTCATCTACATTATCACGTGATTACCTACATTTGTAGAGTATCGACATGCAATCCCGAATCATGGGCACGTAGGGAGTAACAAGCGTCAAAGCCAGTGATAGTGTGAACAATCCAACATGTATTCTTACATCAAAATTCCGAACATGTCTAATTTGAGAAGAAAAAAGCGCCCCGATGCCCTTGGATGCAAAACAACGCTCCTAGATCAAATACCCTCTAAAAACGACGTCCATATATGCTTACAATCTCTGTACAGACAGCACCTCCAGAAGTAGATTCTTCACTATGAATGTCTTATCGCGCCCCTCAGAGCATTCGCCAATCTCTGGTAGTCCTTCAACAACTCATCCACCTCCTTCAATTTCAGCTCCTGCGCGTCCTTGGCGTCCATGAACTTTTTCACGGGCGGTGTCGTTAGCCGCAATTTCTCGAGCGCCGCTACAGCTCTCACGCTCTTCTCGTCTGTCTGCGATATTTCTCCTGATGGTGTACCTTGCGTCGGTAACGAGGGGAGCTGCTTGTTCTGTTCTGTGCTGGGGGTTGATGTTACAGGGGTACCAGACGTACTACTCACGGCTCTCCCGAACCGGGGCAGCACACTCATACCGGCGAAGCGATTCAACGGGTTCAGACTGCTGCCCATATTGCGAATAGAGTCGACGGCAGAGTTGTTGTTCGAAGTAGTCGTGGGCACAGGTTCCGTCTTTGATGGAACCAGCGCTGGTTTCCCATCATTAGACGAAGCAGTAAAGGCAGCGCGCTTGCCACTACCACTACCGACAGAAAGCGCCGAGTCCGCACTACGGTCTCGAATTGGACGTCTGCCAGCGAAAAGATCTGTCATCTTGGCTCCTAGGTCTTTCTGCTCCTCTTTGCGATCATCACCCAGGACGGAGCTGGCTGCGCTAACGCTTCCGTCGTCTTCGTCGTCTATCTGAGGCGGAGAGCTGACGAGCTTCCTCGCATCCTCGAGCGTCCTGGGAAGTGCCGGCCCTTCTACAGGGCTATTTGGATCCCTCTCTTTCATCCTGCCAAACAAGAATTTGAAGCTGGTGTCCAATGTGTTGTTTATTCTTCCCAAGGCTTGGTCGGCAGAGTCGATAAAAGACTCTCGAACAGCATCGGAAGCAGCTTCGATGCGGTTCGTTTGCGCCGTGATGAGATTACTGAGACGGCGATTTGCCTTGGTCGATGGACTGGGAGGCTGGTTTGCAGCTGTACTCTTCTGTGGTGGTGTGCCGCGGCTCTGCACGAGGTCTGGAGCTTCTGAAAGACCCAGCGCCATTGGTGTGACTTCTGATCTCGGTGTTGAAGGTCGTGAACTTGACCTTTCAGGTGCTGAGCCCTCATCCGCGCGCAGTGAGGAAAGATCTACTGTCTCCAGAAATGTGATGGCAGCTTCCAGATTGACCAAGCAGTAGGCGGTCTCTCCATCTACGCGAATAGAGCCTCGAAAGCGCTGGATGAACTTGAGGTCGCTGATGACATTGAGGCTTTCCGGGGGCATCGTGATGAGGGTGTAGATCAAGGCTGGCAGGATCTCGTCCGCGGACGAAGAAGCCGGGAAGATTTTCGACAGCGCGTCCACGATGGATTTGTGGGCGGCGGTGAGATGCTGCAATTTCCCAAGTGGATAGGTGATGGTGTTCATCTTCAACAGGTCGTCGCGGGCAGAAGACAGGTACTCTCGGATTTCTTCTTCGCGGTCCTTTGTCTTCTCGCGCTCTTCCTCTGTCATGTCTTCGGCCGTCATCAGCAATTCCTTTAGGCCAATGCCGACGAGCGACAGTGCAGCAGTGCGTGATCGCAGCTTGTGGTCCCTTTCCTCGTCATCTGTGCTACGATGGCGCCATATCCGTTCGTACACCTTCTCGCACACGGCCCTTTCGACGGCTTCCTCGAGAGCAGCACGCTTCACCTCGAGGTGTCTCCTGGCTCTCTTCCTGTCCGACATTTCGGACGCGCTGAGCATCTGCTGCTCCCCGCCATCGGTGTTGGACCGGATGGACAACGGTCGGCTGGAAGCAGACTTTTTGAAAGTATCGCTCGTGAGTCGAGCGGAGAGGGTGGCTATGTGGGTGTTGATTTTGGCCGAGGCGCGGGTGTAGAAGTCTTGGAAGAGCTCGGAAAGAGCATCGGCGGTGAGCGGGCTCGGATGGACTTTGGCGGAAAGCGACTCGAGGAACCTGAAGAAGTCAGGCTCAGAGCTGGAATTGATTTTGTGCGTCCGGAGGCGTCTCAGACAAACCTTTCGGTCAAGCTCCGGATCTCGATGGGGAGCTCTTCGAAGCCGTCGGGCAGCGCAAGCTCTGGCTGGTCTGTATCCACGCCCTCCTCCTTGGAGACGAACACGTCCACATCCGCACCATGGGCGGCATTCGCACCCTCGGGCGACAGGATGATGTTGAGCGGGTCCTCCAAGCTGGGCACGGCCGGACCCTGGAGCGTGCTGGCTCTGCTGCGGGACAGTGGGCTTCTGGCACGTGAGCCCTCCAGGCGCGTGAACGACTTGGAGACGTGCAGGTTCCGCGGTCGTTCGGCCATGGTGTGGTATCGGAAATACAGAGCGAGAGGAGGGGTTTATGAGGTCGCGTGTCTACATCGGAAATCTACACGGCAAAGGGATACGGATAGCTGCGGGCTCGAAACGTCATGCGGAGTGAGTGGTGCGGCGGGACAGGTTGCGTGGTCCGAGAATGGGGGGGGGGGAGAGGGAGGTTCGCCGCGGCGTCAACGAGATAGAAGGAGATGTCTAGTTAGGTATGTACTTGGGTAGGGACATTAAATGGCACAATAGATGGCAGTCCGTCTGTACATCTTCGTGGTAGATACACTCCGGCAACTATTGTAACGAGCTATTTGGGGGGACAATGAATGGCTGGCTGGCACATGCACACCGATCCTCGTCTCGGGGAACCATCTAATGCATCCATCACGTGCCATGTAGCTATCCGTGCCATCCACCTACTGCATATCTACTATGTATATGTACATCTATGGACTATGCTGCAACGGGTAACGTCGTCATCGCCCGCATTTGTATTTACCTTTACATTCATGTTCACTTTCACCGTTATAACTTGTCCTATTCAGTCCAAATGCGCAGAAAACGGTCGTACGGCTCTCCCGGACGGATGACTACATCACTGCTACTCTTCTTTGTTGCTGTGACGGGCGCACTTGAGCTGCCCATTCTTGCACCACCACCACCATCACCACCACGCCCACACGCTTTGCCAGCCAGAGAGTTCTCACTCAGACATGTATTCCACCATGGCACATACGAGTACCCGCAGCTTCATAGGCGGCTGGATGTGCCAGCCCACGCACTTGTACGGATGGAGGACGAGGAGGATAGCACGCGCGAACGGGTGCCGCCACTGCGAGCAAGGTCCGAGGTGACCAACATACAGAGGCTGGTGGACAGGAGTCGGCCGGTCATAGACGGGATTCTTGCTTGGGGGAGGAAGACGGGCCAGGCGGTGCAGCTGGCGGCCGAGGACTGGACCATCGCAGAGCTGCAAGGCCCAAATGTGACAGATAGAGAGACCGTCTTGAGCTTCGCGCGCATGGCGTCGAATGCATACATTGTAGAGCCGCACACGGGCGAGTGGGAGGACGTGGGCGGCGGCTTCAACTACACCGAAGACTTTGGGTGGGAAATGGATGGCTTGCGCGGTCACATCTTCGCCGACACCACCAATGCAACCGTCGTCATAGGCTTGAAGGGCACGTCGCCTGCGCTGTTCGACGGCTCCGAAACCACAACCAACGACAAGATCAACGACAATCTGTTCTTCAGTTGCTGCTGTGGCCAGGGCGGCCAGTACTTGTGGAGACAGGTCTGCGATTGCCAGACGTCGGTGTATACGTGCAACTCCACCTGTCTGGTCGGCGCATTGCACGCAAAGAACCGCTACTACTATGCCGCCCAGAACCTCTACCACAATGTGTCTGCCCTGTATCCGCATGCCGAGATCTGGATGGCAGGGCACTCCCTCGGCGGCGCAGTGTCTTCCTTCGTCAGTCTAACCTACGGCCACCCCGCCGTGACCTTTGAAGCCGTCCCAGACGCCATGCCCGCCGCCCGGCTTGCTCTCCCCGTCCCCCCTGGCCACCAGGTAGGCTCCATGCAGAAGCGCGAAATGACAGGAGTCTACCACTTTGGCCATACGGCTGATCCCATCTACATGGGCTCGTGCAATCAGGCCAGCAGCGCATGCACCCTGGGCGGATATGCATTGGAAAGCACCTGTCATACAGGTAGGAAGTGTGTATATGATACCGTCAAAGACTTTGGCTGGCGTGTCGGCATCGGCAACCACAAGATTGTCGGCGTCATCAAGCAGGTGTTGGAGAAGTACGACATGCCTGCCGTGTGTGAGCCATATTTCAACTGCACAGATTGTTATCCATGGGAGTTCTTCGAGAGCAACGGCACAGAGAGTAGTACTACGTCATTCACAGTTCCTCCCTCTACTTCTTCAACTTCGAAGACGAGGACGGAGACGTGCAAGACGCCTGGCTGGTTTGGATGTCTAGATGAGACGACCACCACCACAACTCCAGCGACAACGACGAGAAAACACAAGCCAACTAGTTCCTCATCTACATCGACCTGTAAAACACCTGGATGGTTTGGATGTCTAGATGAGACAACCACCACCACTACCACCACCACTCTAACGACAACGACGACGACAAGAAAACCCAAGCCAACCAGTTCCTGCAAAACACTTGGCTGGTTCGGCTGCCTCGATGACGACGACAAAACAACCACGTCGAAATCCACTACACCCTCGGCCGCTCCCATACCCACCATCACCACAACCTTGGCCCCTTCCACATCGTCCAAACCATCAGAGTGTAGTCGATACGCCTGGTTCGGTGGGTGCCTCGATCCGACAAACCCACCTTCTACGACCTCTCACACACATGAACATACCGCGACACCTACAGCCACAGCCACATCGACCACCTGTACGCACGAAGCTTTCTTTGGACTTATTTGTCTCGACGATCCCAAGTCTGACAAAAAGAAGAAGAAGGAAAAGAAGAAACATTCAAAGACCAAGCACCAAAAGGCGGCAGTGACGGAGATGATGGAAATGTAGGGTTCATGGTTCAGGGTACATGTTATTTTCATTTTGCATTTAGCGTTTTTTACATCACTCTTTATATTGTTGCCTGTACATAATATGGCCTTGTTATAAGTCCTCTGTAAGCATCAACATGCCATGAATGAAATGTCCAACCATCCATATCCACATCTACATCTACATATATCCACACACAGGTAAACGAGCGATTCCCTCGGGCCATGGTGATGAATACCTCATAAATGTTTCGTTGCCTTTTCCCAAGCTGTTGGCGTTCCCTATAGATCTATATGACGAGCTTATCAACGCGGCAGGTGTAACCGCGCGGCAACGCTTGGTCGATAACATCACGTCGCACACTCTCAGCCTGGTTCTCATTGCAACACACGTTTACCTACGAACCAACACCTCGCTTCTACTCAGATCCAACAGCTTTTACATGAGCGCTAGCTACAACGGTCGCTACTAATTCTTACCGTGAGTGCTTCGGGAGTGGCTGAGGAGGTATGCAAGTATCTCAAGACGCCGCTCCTTCATGATCGATGCTACTTGGTCTTTGGAGGTGGAGATCCAAGGTTTTCTTCTTTCTTTACATCTTGCCGACAGCGAGAGAGAAAGTAAACACTGGTTTCGGTGCGAGCTCGTCGGATTGAGACAAGAACGAATAGACTGACTAGGTGAGCTCTGATGTTGCGTGCATGCAATACAGCTGAAGCCGCCAAACCGTACCACGACATGTCGTTGTTCGGACTACCGGCCGAACTTGTCAATCAGATCTTGCAAAACCTCGATCCAACATCATTCTACACTTGCTTGCGAACTGCAAAACTCTTTCGAGACCATGCGCTGGCTTCGACTAGCCTACTCCATAGCCAGCTGGCTCGCGTACCTGGACAGCGCGTTCTACCCGACCACGTCAAAAAGAATGCACACGCACTGATCAAACTCTTCGGAAAAAGGATTACTAAGCATCTCCTCCACGACGTTGCCCGAACAGCAGATATTCATGTTTGGGAAGCGGAACGTTGCATCGATCGAAAAGTGAGTGGAATCTTGCGCTGGAACTGGTTGGAGCGAGATGTAGAATTATATGACCTGCCTCCTGGAGCGACAACCTTCGAGAACACACTCCTTCTTTGCGAAGTCGACGTGAAGGCTAGCACAATCACACTCTATACCATTCAAGAAGGGCGACCTCGGCTGGAGCACATTATATCGATACACCAGTTCTACCGTTACCTATATCCATACGAGGAAGACACCCAGAATGAGTACCAAGTCTTCAAAGTCGTGCCATTCTATAAAGAAAATGCCACTTGGGACTTGCATCTGAAGTTGGCCGTACTGTACGGCCCTTCCCACAGGCCTGGAGAGGATGAATTGGTGGTATGGAAACTGTTCTATCTCACCCTTGACCCAGAGGTCGACGGCACCAAGATCCTCAACATCTACTACATTGTTCCAGAGAAGAACGAGGCATTCATGGACATGGCGATTTGTATAGACGGACAACCCATCATAGCCTGGCGTAGGCTAATTCCCATGGGATGTTGTTCCCCATACTATCGCATCGCCAAATACTCCAAGCAAATGCACAACGATCCTTTGCAGATAGCGCATCACGAGGATACAGTACTGATAACACCAGAGGAGTGCACATACAAACCTCTTAACAAGATGTGTGTAGTAGGCACCAACATACACCTCCTCTCAGCCAATATCCCTATGCCTTCATTCACAACAAGAGTCCTTTCTGACGGTAGTCTCGAAGGCTTCTTCCGCCGCAGCACTTTTCTCCCCAACATCGTCGAAGCCTTCCCCAACCGCACGCTCGGCCGTCCTATAGCCACCCACCACCACCACAATGTACGCATCACAGACCTCAACAACGGCAACCCAACCTGCGTAAACACCGCCCTCGAGCTCTTCATCACCCGCAACCATCGCTACGACGAAAGCGCATGCAAGGGTGCCTTTCTTCTCAAAGCTCTCCACTACCCTCACCACTGCTACCATTTTGACATAGAAGAAGACTACCTCGATCTGAGTCACGTCTTTGTCGCTCAGCTCGTCGGTCTCCCCGACCTGTACAATCTCTCTTCCCTCGGCCTCATCGTCGCCACTTCCCCGCGCGTCCGCCGTATAGCCATTGCCTCCTGGCGCACCCTCCTCATCTACTCCCTGGACCCCCAAGCCTTCCTCGACCCAGAATACTCCCTCTCCCAATCCATCATTACGTCGGACCCTGCCGACCGAATCAAGCAGGCCAGCGTCCCCGGCGACTACGCGTACATTGAGGGCTGCGGATGGCAATTTTACGCAAATGGCGCGTTTCATCGGGAATGTGTCATTTTGGAGCCGGTGAAGGTGGAGTGCAAGGGTGTGATGTATGGGTTGGAGTGGAAGGATGAGGAGGAGCTTTGGGGGTGGGGGGAATTGGGGTTCGTGAGGTGGAGGGTTGGGACGGGGGTGACTGGGGAGAGGGGATGGGATGTATTGAGGAGGTAGGAGGGTCGAATGGATTTGTGGGAGGCAAGATGGTTGTACTTGGTTGGTTGAATTGGGGAGAATGAAACGAAACGAAATGGTAATCTATACCTGTCGGCGTAGGTTCAAGGGACAGGCGTGTATTAGAATAAAAGTGTAGTGTATAGTTTTAGAGCAGAACACAAAGGTGTATACAAGATGCAATACATTGATTCCACCAACTCGATTCTCTCCACCTTTTAACCCTCTTCCTCATTACCACCACCCACCATGGAACTATGACCTCGCCGACCACTACTAGCTGTCGTCCTCTTCTTCCCCCGATCAGCCCTCTCCCCAACAAACAACTCGCCCACCCACTCCCCCTTACACTTTGGACACCTCTTGGCCGCCCCCAACCCCCTAAAATACCGCACAGCACAATGATCATGCCACCTTACCCCACAACCCCTCTCATCACACCTCAACCCCACAGTAACAATTTCCCTACACCCCTCGCAATCACGAACCTTGAGCACAGGCTCCTCCTCCTCCTCCTCTTCGTCTTCTTCCTCTTCCTCACCAGGAGGAGGCGGAGGAGGCTCATTGTACGTTTCCTTGAGGTAGGTGCGAAGTTCCATGAGGGCACGCGGGGCAAGCGAATAGTACCCCGCAGGCGATTTTTCAAAAAAGGCCTGTCGAAGGAGAGATTGAAGAACCTTTTCCGCATCACTCATGGATATTGTTTTTGCAGTTTGGATGGATGCAATGGTAATGTCTCCTTCACCTCCACCTCCACCTCCACTTCTTTCCCCCCCTGTATTCCGCGGTGCTTTTGCCAAATACAAGGCGTCTGCGCCTTTGACGGCCATTACCTCTCTCATCCGCGTGTTGTTCGTGTCAAACATGTGGTCGAGGAGACGCTTGACGTAGGCCATTTCGTCGGCGGAGAAGGCGGTGGCGAGCTGGGTGAAGGGGTCCGATGTGGTGTTTACGAGGGCGTGGGTGGGGGTGCGGTCGCGCTGGTTGGGGGAGGTTCGGATTTCGTAGTCGAGGGGATGGAGCTTGGTGTTTAGGGTTTGGAGGAGGGGGGTGAGGGTTTGGGGGGTGATGTCTGCGGGGAGGTGGGGGCGGGTAGGGTCTTTTTTTTTTCAAGCAAGTGGTGGTGTTAGTTTTTGTTTTTTTGTTTGGTTTGGAGGTTGTTTACCGTGTGCGGTTAGGATTTCTGCGACTATGGGGTTGAGTTCATCCGAGGTCATTACGGGGTTGGAGAGGAAGGCTTGGAGGAGGGCACGGTGGGCGTGGTTGTAATGGGAGTCATCTGGGGAGTGGGATCGGTTGCTACTCATTTTGTCTGAGAAGATTGCGCTTGTTGTGTTAACAACAAAAGGTTGACGGGCCGTAAATTGTTGGAGTTGGGGCGTGGTGGGGAAATGGGCAAGGGACGCGACGCGATGGCGCTTTCACGACATCACGTGATATCGCTTATCCCATCTCCCTACTGGATGCACCCCTCTCATATTGTAGTATACATACTCGGTACATATTATTACCTACATGCAGACAATTGCCGGCAAGATGTTCCGAGGAATGCGGTGCAGGAGGCAAATTTACCCGTCTCTTCATACTAACGCAGGTACATCGCCATTCCAAGCCTCGGGCAGCAGTCAATCAGTCAACATTACGGAGAAATGACTGTTGTACATGTACCACTTGGAATGCCCTTCTCCAGCTACTCTTTACATTTTCTTCCTTCTCTTCCTTCTCTTCATTCTCTTCGTTCTCTCTGTTGGCTATCAAAGGTGCTTCCTACCGAGGTCTTCGGGTTGAGCTAGTAGACAATCACGCACTTTGATCGCTTTGTCAGCAAGCTCGGACCACCAGACAGGGCAGGACAAGCAAGCGAGGGAAGGACCGACCAGACCAGCTTTGATCATGCAGGTCGCAGACGCACGTGCCATGGGCCCGCAGCGCTAACCAGTATAGGAAATCAACCATGTCACAACTCGTCGGCGTTACATGTAGTTCGGCCTTGTCCAGTTGTGCTAGATGCAGGGTGACTTGACTATATGCCGCCATCTGCTGGGGTACATGCGAGCGTGCCCGGTTTCTTCTTCGTCCAGTATGGATGCGTGGGGCAAAAGGATGTTGCGGTGAAGACTGTGCCGAGAGGCTTGAATGACAGCGTGAGTGGTGAGGACATAGACATTTACTCATCTATGTTACGGTGTGCAGGTAGAACGTCTACCCTCTGCAGTAAGGAGACAGACATTTACTCGTCCATGTTACGGTGCGCAAGTAGACAGACGGGAAGGGCATTCTCGTCATCTCTGTTACTCGTCGAAACACACCATGTACTAGACATGCCCTGACGAGTACTCCGTACTCCGTAGGTATATAGAGTTGGGTATAGGAAACAAGGCGGTCCCACTATCTACTGGGCAGATTATATCCGTACTATCTACGGAGTACAAGTACTCGTCAATAATACCATGGTACAATATGTATCCACGTCAGGGTCCAGTGTGAGAGTGGGTCCAGTGGTGATCAGTCAGGGAACAACCATTGGCACGAAACAGGTTGGCCTACGCAAATGTCTCATTCACGCCGCCAGCTGGCCGGGTCGAATCCACCCTGAGAGGCACTCGAGTGTCTATATGGAGTACATCTGCTGTAGACATTCAACACTTTGTACAGGAGGAGGAGGATGGCAGACAAATTAGATACAATCATGGCGGACAACGTTTACAATACAAACAGGCCATTATGATCATGATAATTTTACTATTAGATTACACACAACAGCTGACGGGCGTGGATTAGATACCGTGGTCTCGACCATGTGTGAGGCGCAGGATGACGACGTTTCACTCGTCGTCGAACTCGCCGCCGTCCAGACCAGCGTGTGCCAACCCATCATCGTCCAACCCTCTGTGCCTCTCCCACCATTCCGCCCGTCTCTCTCTTCTTCCTCCGCCAGTCTGCAGCGGAATCACTGACTGCATTAGCCCTGTCCCATCGCTGCCCATCGCTTCCCATCCCATCCTATCCCACTCCACCCCATCTGGGACTGCGCTCTTTTGATTTCTTCTGGTCCCTGCGTGAACGTTGCACATACAAGCGACCCTCTCCTCGTTCCCAAACGCCCGCCTGCAAGTGACACATCACGGCAACACGGCATATCGCTGCTTGCTGTCCTGTCCTCGTAAAATATTACTGCCCTTTGCTAGCCATACATACAGACAGCGGTACTTCGCTTCGACGCTCTCTGCCCCGCGCTCTCTGCAAGAATCAGGCCAGCCGGCGCGCGCAGTGGTTTCTGGTGTGTGTGTCTGTGTGTGTGCATACCCTGTGGTCTGGTTCGGTGTGGTCTGTTGCAGTGTGTGTGTGTGCTTGTCTCTGTGTGCGTGTGGGTGTATGTGGGTGTGTGGTGGTCGCAGTGGTGGTGGCAGCGTGTTTGTCATCTCCGTCGGTGACATCATAGCATAGCGTCCAACGTCCCAACGCTCACCCTCTCAGCTTCTTTCACCGACCCCCCCAACAGACAGCCTCATCTCATCTATCCCTGCCTTCGCTCTGCCACTCCCGCGTCTCAATATTCACCACCGCACCCCTCCCCTACACCATTTCCTATCGCATTCCTCGTCGCTCGTCGCATTGCAATTGTCGACTCCTTGGGGAAGCGCTGCCATGTCCACCCCAGCGCTGTCGCCCCGACCTCGCGAAGCATCACATACGACGCAATCTCGCTCCCGACCAACCCCTACCTCTGTTCCTTCAAGGCCTATCAAAACCCGCAGTCCTGCCGCTTCCAATCCTCCTCTTCTCACACCACGACGCTTGAACGAAGTGAAATCGCCTGGTCATAATGATGCAAAAACACCGAGCCCAAATTACTTCGGCTTGCAGGCAGGCGGAAACACCGACATGTTCGCCTCCAGTGCTGCTCAGCACATCCGCAGTAACTGGAGCCCGCCTTCTTCCACTGTGCGCTCCACGGCAGCGGCCTCGCCTCGAGTCATACCGGTCGACGAAAACCCAGAGTTTGAGCAGTTTAGGCGACAATCAGAGAACAATAAAATCTTTGCGCTCGGAAACTTCAACTTCAGCCCGACACGGTCCTTGACAGCAGTCCCCAAGGGATCGCTGTATGGCGCGATGAAGGCCCCTCTGTCGCCTCAGTCCCTGCCGACTCCCACACGTGCCAACGAGCATTCCGACGACCAAAAGGAAGAGAGTACCGAGTCCATGACCAAGCCTCGGTCGCCCAAGCGACTCTTGTCCACCGAATCTGGCCTACTCCCCGACCGACCGCGCCGCAATTCCCCTGCAAGTTTTCTGGACCAGGAGGGTTATGGGCGTACTGACGAGTTAGCCGAATTCGTCAATGACAGATGCCCTCATCCTTCACTACCTCCGAAGACATCAACGCACTGTAACTCGGTGGCACGTCATCGGGCCGAAACTCTACCAGTGAACTTGACCGACAATGAGAAGTCAGAGGGTCCCAATATCGTCACACCCCAGCATGTTGTGAATATCCTGGAGTCCTCGATCGAAGAAGTCCTGCTGCTCGACTTGCGTGTTTCAACCCAGTATGCCAAGGCTCGTATAGCAGGTGCCCTCAGTCTCTGCATACCAACTACTCTGCTGAAGCGTGCTTCTTTTAACGTTCAAAAATTGGCCGAAACATTCAAAGAGGATGACATGAGGCAAAAGTTTGAGAGCTGGCGGAAAAGCAAGCATATCATCGTCTACGATGCCAACTCATCTCAGATGAAGGATGCCACAACTTGTCTCAACACACTAAAAAAGTTCACCACCGAGGGCTGGACCGGTGGATGCTACATCATTCGTGGGGGGTTTCAAGAGTTTGCAGAAAAGTTTCCTTCTTGGATCACCCACGGTTCAGCGCAATCCCCGACGTCTTCGAAGTCTTCTATGAAGATTGACATCAGTCCCCCTTCTGTTGCTCCTGTGATTGGCGGTTGCCCAATGCCCGTAACCAAAAACGCCGCAAACCCATTCTTTGGTAACATTCGTCAGAACATGGATCTCATTGGCGGTGTAGGCCAGATGCCAATCAAGTGTCCCGCATCTACGACGCAGTCGTTTGAGGAGGAGCTTCCTGAGTGGCTACAAAAAGCGTCTCACGCAAGGGATAATGGAAAACTTGTATCGGACAGGTTCCTACATATCGAGAAGCGCGAACAGAAACGAATGCAGGAAGCTTTGTCTGAAAACGTCGTATATGGCACCCCGACACGAAACGGTCCTAGTGCCCAAAAGGCCATACAGATTGCTGGAATCGAAAAGGGATCGAAGAACCGTTACAACAGCATCTGGCCATATGAACACTCCCGGGTCAAGCTCCAAGGTGTTGACTCAAACGGATGCGACTACATCAACGCCAACCATATCAAATCATCAATATCCAACAAGCGCTACATTGCCACCCAAGGCCCATTGCCAGCGACGTTCAATGTAAGCATCATACGCGTACCTTTTGTCCGAGAAATTGAGCTGACTATTGACAGGATTTCTGGAACGTCGTGTGGCAACAAGACGTGCGCGTGATCGTTATGCTTACCGCCGAACATGAGGGTGGCCAACTCAAGGCCCACAACTACTGGTCAGGCAACCAGTACGGAAGCCTCCACTTGAATGCGCTCGGCGAGCGTAGGGCTTCACTTGAGCCCTCGAAGATCTACAAGCATCGCGAGCAATGGAGGCCTGCATTGGGTCAACGTCGGGCAACGAACCCTCCCAAGTCGGGATTTTTCGTGGAGAAGCCGACGCCACCTCCAAGCAGCGAACAGCCCTACGCCATCGTCCGCAAGTTCACGCTCGCCAACTCGGAACAGCCATTTGAACGTATGCGGGAGATCACCCAACTGCAATATTCACATTGGCCCGACTTTGGAGCGCCAGCGCACCCAACTCACCTGCTGGGTCTCATCGAGCAATGCGACACTGTCTGCCGACAAGTCAACGGCGGATCACCTTCTGCTCCCGATCCGCCCAATACTCGGCCCGTACTCGTTCACTGTTCCGCTGGCTGCGGCCGTACGGGCACATTCTGCACCGTCGACTCGGTGATCGATATGCTCAAGCGTCAACGACAGGCGCGCAATGTACGGCAGTCTACACCCATGAGGATGGGCTCGCTCAACATCATATCGCAGGGCAGTCCGATGCAGATCGACGAGAAAGAGAAGTCACGAAAGGACTCGCCAAGGAGTTCTAGCAGTAGTGATGGAAGCGAGGTGCATGAGACAGAAGACAGTTGGACGATACGCGAAGACGTTGATTTGATCGAGAAAGCGGTGGAGGAATTCAGGGCGCAGAGGCTGAGCATGGTGCAGAGCCTGAGGCAGTTTGTTCTTTGTTACGAAAGCGTGCTGGAGTGGTTGGTGGAGCAGCACCCCAAGTCCGCATAAGAGCATTCTCGGTATGTTCTACATACAGCATCGTCATGGTTTGTAACAGCAGCAGCAAGGGTCGTTTCCATCATGGACAACACTTGATGGCTGGTTTCTCGATACGTTTGCATATCTGGAGTTGGAAAGGGAGCCAACCGTGTAGCATTCCTAGGGAGTAGCCGACGTCTTCATACAGTTTTATCTCTTCCTTCTCGCCATTGCACTGCTGGGTTATATATCATTGGGTGGCGCTGTATTGTTATTTCAAGTATAGTTTGGTTTAGGTCACCTTGTCATTTATACATGTAGCATGACATGGGGGCCATGGGATGAGATAGATGAATACCTAAAGTAAATGACTGATGAGACTAGCTTTGAATGCTAGGGTAGACTATCTAGAGTACGAGCAATGCATTCAACATTGGAAGGTTTATCATCTTGGGGTTGGATTCTTTGGACGAAACTGCAGTACGAGGCTGACCGATGGCGTGAAAGCAATTCCTGCAATTACATACATTCGTTATGCATTCATTCATGAAGCTGTAGGCGAGATCTACAATTGCTCGTTTTGGATTGGTGCTCAACTTTGCCATGATATGATAGCCATGTAGCGCGCCCCAACGCGTTTGCGCGCTCACCACACACCGTCTGCCTGCTGCGACCACAGAAGAAGACTCGACATGCCATAGTCAGAGCACGCACACGACACTCAATCGGCTCCCCGTCCACCACGTCGCCGCAACAACTCCTTTCGAAACCGCCAACATGCCGCCGGCAGTGTCTGGCCGCAACTCGCCCAAACCGCCGGCAGCGAAAATATGGAGCGTCAGCGAGCCTCCGTTCGCAGGCGTCAAGCCCATAGACAGGGAGGGCTCCGCGCGAAGCACCCCCGAGACAGCCATCGTGATCGACAATGGTACGGCTCCGACTCCCTAGCTGGCCCGGCGTGCATCTATACCTCTCCGCGCATGCTGACAATGGAGCAGGCTCGTCGACAGTCCGCGCCGGCTGGTCCTTCGACTCGAGACCCCGGCTGTCGTTCCCCCCGCTCATGGCTCGGTACAAGGACCGCAAGCTCAATAGGACTTTTACCTTTGTTGGGTCGGATGTGTATTGTGACGGCACAGCACGCGGACAGAGCAAGAATGTGTACGAGCCCGGCAGCAACATTGTGAACAATTGGGATTGCATGGAGGGTGTGTTGGATTATTGCTTCATCAAGATGGGCGTGGATGGCAAGTCCGGGGGCATAGATCGGCCTGTAGTGATGACGGAGCCGGTTGCGAATCTAGGGTACACGAGGAAGAGTACGTAGATTCTTGCTGGCTATATACAATCTCGGTCGGCTCATGCTAACACGATGCAGCCATGTCCGAGATCCTCTTCGAGCTGTACAGCGCGCCGTCGGTCGCATACGGCATCGACTCGCTCTTCTCGTACGCCTACAACGGCGGTAACCACGGCCTTGTCGTTTCCTCTTCATACACAGCTACACACCTCATCCCGGTTGTCGACTCCAAAGCCCTCCTCTCGCAGACCACGCGGCTGAATTGGGGTCGATTCCAGTCGGCCGACTACCTACTTAAACTCCTCAAACTCAAGTACCCTTCCTTCCCTGGCAAGATTAGCGATCCACAGGCGGAGGATCTCGTCCGCGAACATTGCTACTTGAGCCAAGACTACGAGACCGAGCTGTCCCACTATCTGGATTGGACCGGCCTGGAAGACAGGAACCACATCGTCCAATTCCCTTACACGGAGCCAATAGTCGTGCAGAAGACAGAGGAGGAACTCGCTGCTGCGGCTGAGAAACGAAAGGAAGGTGGCCGAAGACTGCAAGCACAAGCTGCAAAGATGCGTCTAGAGAAGCTGAAGCAGAAAGAAGAAGAGCTCGCATTCTGCCAGCAACTCCAAGAGCAGCTGCAGAACATGCCTAAAAAGGAAATCAAAGTCTTTCTCGAAAGCGAGGACTTTGAGAATGAAGGTCAACTGGAAAAGCGTGTCCGTGATCTCGAAAAGAGCATCAAGAAAGCGCGCAACAAGGATCTGGGCGAAGTGGAAGAAGAGGCGGTAGAAGAACCAACGTTCCCACTCCTCGAAGTGCCAGACGAGGAACTCGACGAAGAAGGCATCAAGCAGAAACGCCAGCAACGCCTCATGAAGTCAAACTACGAAGCCCGACAACGCGCCAAGATTGAAAAGGAGAAGGAAAAGGCACGTCTAGCAGAGGAGCAACGTCTCGACGACGAACGCCGCGAAGGCGACCCCGAAGGCTGGGCCACTGAACGCAAAATCGCCCGTCAAGCCATCATTCAGAAGATAAAAGACCGCGAGCGAATGAAAGCCGAGCTGGGAAACCGCAAGTCCACGGCCAACCAGATGCGCATGAAGCAAATCGCGAACCTCGCCTCGGACGCCCCAAAGAACAAGCGCAAACGAGGAGGCGGCGACGATGATACCTTTGGCGCCGACGACGCCGACTGGGGTGTCTACCGCACCATAGTTACGGGCGAACAGTCCGACGATGAGGAAGAAGAAGACCTCAACAAGGCCCTCAAGGACATTGAAGGCCAACTCCTCAAGCACGACCCCAACTTTACCGAAGAATCTACCCGCGAAGCTCAAACAGACTGGACCAAATCGCTCCTCCACGTCTTCTACCACGGCCCCTATCCCTACGATCCCGAAAGCCAACGCGAAATGCACCAACTCCACCTCAACGTCGAACGCATCCGTGTCCCCGAAGTCGTCTTCCAGCCCTCCATGGCCGGCCTCGACCAAGCCGGCATCGTCGAAATCGCATCAAACATACTCAACGAGCGCCTGGCCGAATCCCCGCGCCGCGACGACGTGCTCAAGGACATCTTTCTGACGGGCGGCAACACGTTGTTCCCGGGCTTCGAGGACAGACTGGCAGCCGAACTGCGGGCCGTGTTGCCTGTGGAGCGCGAGATGCGGGTAAGGAGGGCTGGGTCGGCGGTCCTGGATGCGTGGAGGGGGGCTGCGAAGTGGGCTGGGCAGAGCGAGAATCGGACGAGTTTCATCACCAGGGCGGAGTTTTTGGAATATGGTGGCGAGTATATCAAGGAGCATTCTTTGGGGAATGCATCGTCTTTTTAAGCAAGCTTTGTTTCTCGCCCCGACTTTTTGGGGAAGGGAGGGAAGGGAAGGGAAGAGGCGTTTGGGTATGTGTGTCTACCTAAGTATCTGCATGGAATGGATTTATGTAGATTGTTTTCTTAATTTATTTCAAGTTACTTCTAGCCTCCCTTCTATTGCTGCTGTATAGGGTATGTTTATATAAATGTGTGTGTGTTGAATGAATATGGGTAGATGACGTAGCTAAAACTCTCATCTTCACTCCGATAAGAAGCAAGCAATGAAGTGAATATATAAATAGACATACATAAAAACCCCTAATCACCCAAAAAGAGTCCAAGAAACAAACACATACCCTCCTCCCATCATCACACCTGACTCTCCCCCATCCCCCCACCACCCCCCACGGCCCCAACCTTGACCAAGGCCCTCTGCAAATACGGCCCCACAACGGGCACGCCTCCCACGAAACCTGCCACGGTAGCGAAAAAGTCGCCAAACAAGATGAGAATGCCGTATAGCTCGATGAGGAAACCGAAAAAGGGCCAGCGGAGGAGAATCAGCGTGATGCCTGCGAGGAAGGCGGCGGTGCCTTTCCATTTTTGGCGGCGGGCGAAGAAGGTGGCGGTTTTGGCGGGGCCGATGATTAGAGTTAGGCCGATTAGGAAGAGTATGTTACCCATTGCGAGCCTGATGGATGTCAGGTTGGGTTGGGTTGGACTGGGGGAGGGGGAAAGGAAAGAAGGTATTTACATGGATCGATCGAAAAACATCATAATGCCTCCCAAGAGGAAGAAACCGCCTGTGTTTGGAGTTAATCATGGTGTATCTTTTCATCACCTTCATTCCATCCTTCTTCTTTTTCTTCTTCTTCTTCTTCTCCCATTCTTCCTCCGTGTATTTCCCTCCTCTTTTGATTTCCCTCGATTCCATTCATCGTCGCGGAAAGGACAGTCTCTACTTGTCTGGAGCTTGCATACCTACTTACCCCCTGAGCAAAAAGCGACGCCGATTTCTAATTGCAAAAGTCAGTTTGATTGTATTCTTTCCATCGTACTTTCTTTCTCTCCCTCTCTATGGTTTTTGTTCTTTTCTCTTGTTCTTGCCTTGCAGCTGTGTTTTCCCACTTTATGTCTCGTACGTACTTTGAGTATCGGTCAGCCACATGGTCGGCATCTTGGGTGGATGGGTGGATGGGTTGAACGCTGCGTGATGCGCCTGGAGTTCGTGAGGGTCGTGAGTCGTGTGTCGTGTGTCGCGGGTTCAAACGAGGGAGGTATGCTGAGGTCGTGATGCCAAGGAGTGTATATATGTGATGATGTGTGCATACGTGAAGAAGTTCAACCCTTTTTTTTCTTTCTGTTTCGTGTCCCTTTGGTGATGATGCGGCGACGGGAACTTTCGCGCAACCAGGGGTCCGTGCGCGGGGATGATCCGATTAATGCTCGTTTGGGTTAGCTCCTATGTTAGCGCACCGCAACTCCACGCACGGTCTTCGCGGTCTACTCCGGAAATTTGGTTCTTTTTCTCCCCTTCGCTTTTCTCTCGGATCGGATTGCATGTTCACAATCAAAAAGACTTTCAGCGCATTTGTATCTATATTGATAGATCCAAGCAAATTACAGAAATCAATCGGTTCCGGCAGACAATCGAATCTATTGTTTGTCGACGGATGATGCCCAATGAGCATGCTCCATCCATCTATCAATGTAGAAACCCGCCTCGACCACAGCATGCCATCCAAATGCTGCTGTAACTAGGAATACTTACCCAAAGCTCCTGGTACCCCGTCATACGGGCGAAGAACAAAACACGTCCACGATTAAGCCGGAGCGCCTCCTTGAGCCTTGCTTCGAAAGGAGCTTGGTGGGTGGAGTGAGCTTGACTTTGTTGGCCTGACATACCTCTTCCACTTCTTCCTTGCATGTAGCATCTATCTACTATCCTGTCCATTCCCATCGCCATGGTGAAGCCGTCTGTTGTACGTCCGTACATCCCATGCTGCATGCCCTCTCATTTCAACACCGTGTGTGCTCCCCTCGCAGCAAGATGTCCCTCCACAGCACTCTGCGTCATGGTCCTCAACAGTCCAAATACCTCCTTGTCGTGATATCGTAACCGCGTCTTGGGATCCGTATACAGCGCAGTCAGCCCAGTGATATCGCAGTACCTCCTCTGGCTGTCAGGGTGAAAGCTCGGCGCCGACTCGACATTCGTGTACGTCGCCGCTGGTCCCGCATTCCCAAATCCACCCCCATTTCCATTCATAGCTCCATTCGCCGCCCGCTGGTTCTTCTCCAGTACCAGCGTGCTCAGGCTCTGCGCCGCTTGTGCGATGTTGGGCGGTCGTCCGACGGGGTTGCTGGCTGGTGTGCCGACCTCGGTGAGCGGGGTCGACACGCCGCTGTTGTTCTGCGTCGCGAGGACAGAGGCTTCTTTGCGGGTAGCTTCTGTGATGATCTGCTTGAGGTTCTTGTTGCGGCGGCCGTGCGCTTTGAAGTGCGGGTTGCGGAAGGGTTTGTGGATGGCGTAGATGTCTAGATTGTCAAGGAGGGCTTGGTGGTTGCTTTCGTCCGAGGCGGCAGTTAAGGGCGCCATTCTCTCAGTTGTAGAAGCTGTAGGCGGATATTTGCAGATGTTTAATGTTGAGACTCCGAGCTCTATCAGTATCTCTGCCCTATAGCTATAGATGCCCATCTACCTGTGGAGGTAGTACATGTCTTGGCAGCCTCTAGGCGGTTTACGGCCATCTATATACCCCCACGACAACAACCAACAACATAGCCGCGTACACATCATCTGCATCGACAGAAGCACCCCTTTCACCACAATGGTACGTAAAGTCCCCCCCAAAAAATCACACTATTGTCTAGAAAAATGACAATACTGAATCCCCCCTTACAGGAGTCTCCCCACGAGCACCAGCAAAGCCTCCTCCTCTCCCGCATCATAGTCAATGTGGTACGTCGAAGCAACAAAACCAACAGCAATAAAAAACTAACAAAAACCCCTTCCCAGGAAAAACTAAACGAAGCAATCATGATTCTAAACAAGAATCTCCAAGAAATCAACCTCGCAAACATGGACACGGAACTCGTATCCCAAATGTTCAAGAATTACCAGTCAAACGTGCTGTTTCACCTCGAAGGTACGTAATGTCTTTTCTCTGTTTGCTTTTGAAGCAACAATACATGCTAAGTATGAATTGTTTCGATGTAGCGACGAATGGACTCAAGGACCCTGCTTGAAGGTGTGGGTCTGATTGATTTTGATCGCCTAGCTGCCGAGTGTCGTCTGAGATGATGAGCGCAATGCTGTTGATATTGCCGGGAGTGGAGTCGAGATGGAAGCTACATGCATCCTGCATAGAGAAAGTAATTAGAGAGGAGGGATATCTCCTCCTCCGTACACTACACCACACCCACACCCACACAGGTTAGCTAGCTACAAAGTCCAACTCACCACCACAACCATGTATACCAAACAAACATGCAGCGCAGTCAATAAAAAGGTACATGCAAATACATATATAATACAGAGTACATAAATACATAACACCCAATAAATACACATCACGCGCACCTTCGCAGCTCCAAAAAGGACTTCCCAAACCTACCAAACACCCACTTATTACACCCGACCACCTGACCACCCACTCGCCTCGCCTCGCTTCACCTTCTCCCCTCCACTCCCTTGACTCCTTGACTCCCCACCAAACAACCCCCCGAGCCACCTCGCGCCAAACTTAGAAACCTATGAACAAAACCACCCATCGTTTCGTTTCTTCCCCACCTCTCCACCCACCCAACCATCCATTCACCGTCCATTCACCTCCAAACAAATCCCAGTGAAACCATACAGAAAAGAAGGACAAGAAGTGAAAAGATTGATAGTTCAAGGTAAACAAAGTGCCGAAATCATGCCGGTTTCTTTGGTCTTGCTTTGAGTAATAATGGCGTCATGTGTGCCCCTACTATTACCATAGTATATGTAGTCGTCTAGTAGTAGTAGTAGTAGTAGTAGTAGTAGTAGTAGTAGTAGTATACGAAGTAGAGGATGCTTGCTGCGTATCGTGCACGGAACAAGGTGAGGCGAATAGTATTGTAGAATTTTACATGTACACATCAATATACAATCCCAAGCTCAGTACGGAATAATGTCGAGCACATATCCATCCATGTATAGATAATCAGTCCAAATACACCTCACTACCAACAAACAGTAACGCCCAGTAGCAAAAACGAACAAGGGATTGAAGACAAATCTTGATTCCAAGCCAAGAGCTGTAATACAAAGAATACAGAATTTGCTAAACGCCGCGATCCCATCCCATCCCACTTCATTCCGTTCTACTCCTAGTCATCCTACCCACACATGCCATAAAAAGTGATGATGACAATAATGGAAATGTCCGTCGCTAACCCAGGTATCCATCTCATATCGTATCGCATCGTACTACCATGTCCCGTCCATGCCCCTTTATCCCCGAATTGTTAAACTCCGTTGATATTCCGTACAAGCATTATCGATTATGTGATTTTGCTCCATGCATGTTTGATAGGAAACAAAGATGATGGTTCACGGCAAAAAGTGCGAGTAGTGGCCAGGCACGCGCTGCCTGCACCTCTCACAATCTTCTCGGTAGCCCATACTGAAACGTCCGCTGCCCGTGAGTGCACCGCTTCGTTTCCTGCCTCTCGCAGGCGTGGGCGGCGCAGGTGACGACGTCATTTCTGCATCCATGCGGTCCGTGGAGGCTTGGTTGGACGTCACACTAAGACGCGATAGTTGGGACTGGGCGAATGCCGTCGGTGTGTCTGGGATGTCTTCGTCCTCGGAGATGGGAGATGGCATACGGCGACTTCGGTCGTGGTCCATTGATAATCCTTGTTTCCGTGGTGGTGGCTGCATCAGCAGTGGGTTGTTTGTGGGCACACCTAGATAACTGCCGGTCAGGTTCATTCCACCAGCCATGCCACTACTTGGGTAGCCGACGCCACTCATGGCGGTGTTGTGAAAGGTGGGGTAGATGGGCGTTGGTATCCGCCCAGTGGCATGGATAGACGAGTCGCGACTGAAAAGGTCAGAGTTGAGCTTCGCAGGGCGAAAATTGGTGGCGATGAAGGGTGAGTCTGGCGGTTGGCTGGCCACCATGTCGAGGTCATCGTCCTCGTCGTCCACCATGGCGTAGTCCACGCCGTCACGGGGGGATGACGGCACGAGGTCCTCGTCTATGGAAGCAGGAGAGTCGCCATCGCTGTGGTCGGATTGCGCAGGCGTCATGGCCTCCAGGCCGGGGACTCTGCGCGGCGGTGAGAGTGGGGTCCGAAGCGGCAGAGTCGACGATGTGGGGTAGTTGGACGACCCATAGGCGTCTTGCATGGCCCATGATCGGGCTTTCTATCCAACTGTCAGCGGTTTGATGTTTACGGCGAAGCAGGCAGATACGCGCCTTGAACCATCCACCATCCTCCGAGTCCGAGCTGTCCCGGCGCCTTTTGGTGGCCATGATCTGAAACACCAATATTCTACTCTATGACAGCTTGAGCGGTCGAACGGGAGCGGGTGGATTGCGGTCTATGGGTGGTCTTCTGGCGGGGTATGGAATGGCAGCAAACGAAGGTTGATGATGAGTCCAGTCGTAGCAGAAAGTCGAGGTCACCGAGCTGCTTAATGGGGAGTGGGTGTTTTGGGATAGTAGTGCATGCACTTGGGTCATTTGCAACAGAAGTGCGGGTCAGGGGAGAGCGCACCCTCACGTTTCAGATGGCCGGAAGATGGCGCGCAGCCGGTGACTTGCCGAACAGAAAGCAGGCCCTGCAGCCTGGCGATCTGCTATGGAAGTACAGTTGAAGCTGGGGGAATCAGGTCATGGGGCAGGTCTGGCGGACGGTTCCAGTGGGGGGTGGGGGGTGCTGCTGGTGGTGGTGGTGATGATGATGGCGGTGGTGATGATGGCGGTGGTGGTTATAGGCAAATAAAGTCTAAGCCCCTGACGCCGCTAGTCCGATGGAAAGGAACATTGGAGGCCATATCTGGCGCATGAACGAGGCTGAAAACACACGGCCAGATGAAGGCATGAAGCAGAGAGAGTACAGTGACCAGTGAGAGAGCTGCTGTTCTCGCTGAGGTTTGATGTCTTCTTCCTTGGCGAGATCCAGACGCCTGGGACGATTGACATATATTGCCGCTCGATGATTGCCGCTAGACTCTTCTACTGTCTGTTTCAATATATATTAATTACTAGATGGATTTACATGGTACTTACTACTAGACGAGGTGACGAGTGGGAGTCTCCGCGGGTGGTGAGGCCAAACTCCCCGCCGCCGCCGCCGCCGAAATCTCAACCATCCACCCATCCTATGACTCCGAGCAGGAAACGAAGAAGGGAAAAGCAGACGTGATTCTTTGCCTCCTCGTACGTCCGAACTCGGATCCTGCGCATTTACACTCGCATTTCACCTGCAACAAGTACATCACCCCCCCTGCTGTCGCCTACCTGTATCTACGTGGCAGACCAGAGACACACACAGTTGCTTCTGCTGCACACTCCCACATACATACATATACACCAATACTCCGTACATATCATTACCTGTAATAGATCTCCCATAGTAGACACAAGGCCCGGAAACAGTAAGGCGCTCACTGCCCTGCGCCGACAGCTGGTCACTCCACCCAGTATCGATAGAAGAAGAAAAAAGTGGTATGCTGATCGCATTTATAAAAGCTTCGAATCCTCTCCACCGTCATGGCTGGCGTCGTCGACTCCACCACAACCATGCCCGCCTCCAACGAGCAAAAGACAGTCAGCGACGATGTGCGCGGTACAATGCCTCGTCAACCATACAAGCATGCGGCAACATACTGATCCCTCTGCCAGTCCTCGGCTACGACCCATTGATCCCGCCCGCCCTCCTCTCCACCGAGATCCCAATCACCCCCGAATCGGCAAAGACGGTGCTGCAGGGCCGCAAAGAGGCCATTCAGATCATCACGCAAAAGGATGACCGCCTCCTCGTCATGGTCGGGCCCTGCTCGATCCACGACCCCGCCGTCGCCCTCGAATACTGCCAACGCCTCAAGGCGCTCGCGGACAGGCTGAGCAAAGACGTACAGATCATCATGCGCGCCTATCTCGAGAAGCCGCGGACAACGGTTGGGTGGAAGGGCCTCATCAACGACCCGGACATCGACGAGAGTTTCCAGATCAACAAGGGTCTGCGCGTCTCGCGGAAGCTCTTCTGCGACCTGACTTCGCAGGGCATGCCTATTGCCTCGGAAATGCTGGACACCATCTCCCCCCAATTCCTCGCCGACCTGATCTCGCTCGGGGCAATTGGCGCCCGCACCACCGAGTCGCAACTACACCGTGAACTCGCCTCGGGTCTCTCATTCCCAATTGGCTTCAAGAATGGCACCGACGGAGGCTTGACCGTGGCCGTGGACGCCATCGGCGCCGCAGCTGCCAAGCATCACTTCATGGGTGTGACCAAGCAAGGACTCGCTGCCATCACCAGGACTGCCGGCAACGACCACTGTTTCGTGATCCTCCGCGGCGGAACCAAGGGAACCAACTTCGATCGAGCCAGCATCAAAGCGGCACGGGAAGCATTGAGGAAGAAAGGCCAAGCCGAAGTCCTTATGGTGGACTGCTCTCATGGTATGTCTTGATATTCACACACCAACACCCACTAACACTATCCAGGCAACTCCAACAAAGACCACCGCAACCAACCCAAAGTCGCCCAAGAAATTGCCGATCAGATTCGTGAAGGCGAAACCGCCATCGTCGGCGTAATGATCGAATCCAACATCAACGAAGGCAACCAAAAAGTCCCGCCGGAAGGTCCTAGCGCATTGAAAAAGGGCGTCTCCATCACCGACGCTTGCATAGATTGGGACAGCACCGTCAGCGTTCTCGAGGAACTCGCTTCTGCCGTTGCTGACCGGAGGGCGAAGAAGGGTTCCGCAAATGGTGTACACTGAGGCAGATGAATCTTTTCATTTAAAAAAAAAAGATGCTTCCACGGATGATGATGACGATGCGATGTGGTGTAGTAAGAGAGGAGAACGGAAAAGTTTTATGAATGTTTTCTTTTTCAATCGACAGCATGTAGGGTGTTTTTTCTGTAGTTTTTTCATGCTGATTGATACCTGCAATTCTGATTACAATAAAAAGAGAGGAACGAGGAAAACTTGAGCCGACTTTTACACATCTGCACTTTTCTCAAGTCTTCTTTTTTTCTTTTTTCTGAGTAAAGGTAAGCTGTGACGATTTTGGTTTTACTTTGGTCGTGACTATGAGGTATCATCTGTCGTGATACATTTATTACGTGTTGTACTCTGTATAATGTGGCAAGTATCAAACATGGCAACAACCTTCTATCATCCTCATAATTAGACATTAAAATTAGATTACGATAATTAACTTGGACCATAACCTTTTACCCTCCTTGTTCGTTTCTACTGCTACCTACTACCAATCCAAGCATTACCCACTCACAACACTGCAAACACAACCCCCATAGCCCCCAACACAACACCCGCAACCCCAATCCTCCCCATCCACATCCCCCCGAATCTAGCTGCCGCACCCGTGAAATCAGGTACCTCCGGCCCCACAGGGCCTCCTGGCTTCCCAGGACCATCACTGGGAGTCCCGGTAGCCCCAGGAGCTCCGGGATCACCACCAGGAGTACCAGGTCCAGCGGGAGTATTGGTAGGACCTACAGGGCCGACGACCTCGGTGGTAATTTCGGTGGGTTCGCCGTTGGGTCCTACCGTGGAGATGACGCGGGTGGCGGTTGTGGTGGGACTGATGGGGAGGACGGTGATGTTTTTGGTGGTGTTGCTGTTGATGAGGGTGGTGTTGGTTGTTGGTAGGGGGTGGGGGGGCGGTGCTCGTGTAGTGGTGTGGGGAGTGGTTTTGGGAGTGGTTTTGGGAGTGGTTTTGGGAGTGGTGCTAGGA
>JAFISD010000085.1:51748-62769 GCA_022560085.1 Helminthosporium solani
AGGAGTGGTGCTAGGAGTGGTGCTAGGAGTGATGGTAGGAGTGGTACTGGGTGTAGTGCTAGGAGTGATACTAGGAGTGGTGCTAGGAGTGGTGCTAGGAGTGATGGTAGGAGTGGTACTGGGTGTAGTGCTAGGAGTGATACTAGGAGTGGTGCTAGGAGTGGTGCTAGGAGTGGTGCTAGGAGTGATGCTAGGAGTGATGCTAGGAGTGGTACTGGGTGTAGTGCTAGGAGTGATACTAGGTGTAGTGCTAGGAGTGGCGCTGGGAGTGGTGGTGTTGGGAAGGCTGGATTGGACTTGGGGTTGAGGTTGGGGTTGGGCGTTTTGTCTGGCGCAGGTGGTGGATTGGAAGGTGGTGAATTCTGAGGTGGGATTTAGTTTGTGTGCTGTAAGGTAGTATGTATTTGTGGGGATGACTTACCAGATACTTCATCCGGGCGGCATGCGTTGGCAATGGCGTCGCCGGCGCCGAGGCGTTGGAGCTCGACACAGATGCAGGGGAAGTCGGCGGGGTTGCATTGGCTGTTGGTTAGAACGGGGAAGAGGATATCTTGGGCGCAGTCGGATAGACCGATGATGGCATTGGAAGCGGCGGCGACTTTCTGAGGGAACTTCGTGGAGGTTACTATTAAGAGGAGGGTTGAGGACAACGTGAGGGAGCTAGAGAGAGAGGGCATTGTGGTGACGGGAGATGAGGTGATTAAAGTAGATGATGATGATGATGAGGTGATTGGATTAGTTGAGGGCGATGAGGAGGGGGTAATAGTTGGGTTGGAGGAAGAGGTTATCACCGGAGTAGAAACGCTCGTTGAAGAGGAGGTGATGCTTGGGGGGGAAGAAGTAGAGGTGATAATCGGAGTTGGAGAAGAGGAAGTGATAATCGGAGTTGAAGAAGAGGTGATAATCGGAGTCGAAGAAGACGAGATTATCACGGGGGTTGAAACGCTCGTGCTAGAAGAGTCGTATGGATGATATGACTGATGCCGTGCGTAGCCGAATATCGCAGAAGTAAGTGTCCAATACCCTCGAACTTCGACGCGCATGTCAAAGTCTTAAAAAAAGAGCGACGAGTTGCGTTCGAAAGCGGGTGTCTGATGGGATTTGTTTGGCGTACGATGGTTGCTACTCTAGGGCTACCGTATTATATGCTGCGTTCTGCATGCCCGTTTGCAATCATCTTGGATTCAATGATTAGCAGCCACAATGGATTAATCTGGCTTAAAAATAGAGGATTCCGCATGCGGTAAGATGGCTTTGTTCGAGGTTGAGGGGCTTTGGTGATAAAATTTGCTAAGATCTGGGTCCCGCTTCCGCGAAGGGCTCTGGAATGTATAATTCGGTCGAGTTCGCCTCTGGACCCCGCTGGGCAAAGCCATGGATGTATTGCTATCACCTTATAATGAAAGCCTCTCTTTGTCTTTCAAAGCCTTCAGACGTCATATCCAAGGTGGGTGGATGATTTGCCTTTGAGATGAAGCGATAGCGTTGCCATTGTAATGGTTAGGCTGCAGTATTTCCAACCTCTTACGCGGAATTCCGATCAAGAAACTGCACAATCAGATCGACGTGCTTTAGTTCGTAGTAGCATTCGTAGTGATCCTTTGCGTACCTAATTGCACGAGATGTTGGATCCATGTCCTGGTCGTCTGGATCGGGCTGATTCGCCAACAAGCTTTCATAGTACGGGTTGAAGCGTTCGTTACGACGCTTGGGTTTTTGTGCCATGAGCTCGCGGTACCTATATGCTAGAGCGTAAGGGTCCTTGTTTATTGGATACTGTGCTGCCATCCTGTCATGCATTGCTGTACTGGTACGTAGGTGATTTACGTGAGTGTAACTATACTCGTCGCTGGTTTATAAGACGGCGTCGAGCGAAACAAAGACAATCGAGAGGCTTGTCTCATGCTTGTTTGGTGGTCTATGACAAATTTTTGAACAAAGCACAATTAAACGTGACGGCGCCATTGAATCAAGGCGCGGATGGAGGTATAGAGCAGTGTTTGACGTATTCATGTTTCAACCCTGTGATGTTTTGTATTTGGTTTCCTCTGCGATCCGCAAACACGCAGACACCAGGAGCCATAATCTTCGTAACACACACTGATTAGTTAGTTAGATCATACGTTTATGTTGGAAAACAAGGACGCAATACTTCTCATGGCACGAAACAGAATCACGCAAAACACGTGAAGGTAAATATAACATCTGCCTTGTTGATATTGTAGACGGGGTGAATATTGACGCTCACGCATTTGACTCGAAGTCGGATGACAAGATGAACTTGATATTGCTTGGGTAGATGTGGTAGGAGAGGCTCACGTGAGGTTGTGCGAAGTAGTCACGTAGTGACCATTTCAAGACACACGCACACACGGGAGAGTCATGGCTCGTGCGCGCCACTAGCATGGATACAATCTAGCGTTCTTTCTAGCGCAAGCTGCCACCGTTCGAAAATTCAGCCATCGAACTTTTCAACACTCCAGACTGACCTCCAGCAACAACGCTGCAGTCTCGACAATGGCGCCCTCAACGTGAGTGGGCTCCCTTCATCCTGTCCCATGCCTTTAATTAGGTGCTTCAATGTATTGCGGCACCCATTGCGCATGGCTGTACCCGAACCATAGCTCACAGTACTGGCAGAACTGTGCCAACCCAAAATGACATTCTCGTCCCTGAGACATTGTTGAAGAAGAGAAAATCGCAGGAGAAGGCCCGCGAGGAGCGTGCTATAGCAACAAGGGAGAAGAGAGGTATGTTGGCAATGGCCACGGGCAATCAAGGAAAGCAATCACGATGATTATAACTACCAACACATCGACTAGACTTCGGTCAATGTTGTCGAACTGTTAACCATCTTTCGGGAATGATGCGATTGCTTTCCTCGAGCGTCTGGCGGCCATCAATCATTCTGTGTTTCAGGCTGACTGCTAGACAGACAAGAACAAGAAGAAGCGCGAGGTCATCTTCACGCGCGCCGAGAAGTATGTAAAGGAATACCGCGACGCCGAGGTACGCTTCACCGACGGTTGGACCTATGTGTGGTAGCTAATGCTGGAGCAGAAGGAAAAGGTCAGGCTGTCCCGCGAAGCCAAGAAGAATGATAGCTATTACGTCCCGGCTGAGCCTAAGTTAGCCTTCGTTGTGCGGATAAAGGGTATCAACAAAATCGACCCTAAGAAGCGGAAGACGCTGCAGCTGCTCCGGCTCCTTCAGATCAATAATGGTGTCTTCATTAAGTTAACGAAGGCTACTACGGAGATGCTCAAAAGTGAGTGTGGCCATTTTTTTTTTTCTGGTCACAAGACGTCGAAGCTAATTATGGAAAAGTTGTCGAACCCTTTGTGGCATACGGATACCCTAACCAAAAGTCTGTTCGAGAGCTCATATATAGTACGTGCTGTAATGTGTTATTGGTGGATCTGCTAACCGGTTCGCAGAGCGAGGATATGGCAAGGTTGACAAGCAGCGCATCCCGCTTACGGACAACGAGCTGATTGAGCAACAACTTGGAAAATACGGCATTATCTGTATGGAAGATGTCATACACGAGAGTAAGTGGTGGCACGTCAATGAGAGCTGCCAAGGCGCCATCTAACTCGCGGCTAGTCTACTCTGTCGGGCCAAATTTCAAGCAGGCTTCCAACTTCTTGTGGCCATTCAAGCTGAACAGCCCCAACGGTGGGTTCCGTAAAAGGAAGTTCAAGCATTTTATTGAAGGGGGCGATCTCGGTAATAGAGAAGACCAGATCAACTCTTTGATTCGCCAGATGAATTAAAGGACTCGGTACTCCGTACTGTCGATTGGCATGGGACGGATGGAGCGGGATTTGGCTTGACGATAATTATCATCATACACGGGAGGGAGGTTTATCTATCTGGGAATACCACGGGACCTTGCATGTATAAAGGAGTTTCTGGAGTCTGGCTTCTCAGACGGGCGAAGTTTGATGTGCGCAGGTGCATGGTGAGAGTTTTGATTGAGAGAGGGGCAAGGACCAGGATGACTGGACTCTTGGACCAAGGCATCAATGAACAAAATGGCGCACATGTGCTATGTACAGATGTTTTTTTTTTACAGGGCAACAGACAACAGTCACGGTGTGTTTTGTGTTGTGGGTGTGAAGGATGGCGGATCAAGCAGGTGTTGCAGAGCAGACGTTGTTTATGTAATCATGTGTGTGTGTGTGTGTGTGTGCAGGTTTGATGGCGCGCAGCAGCGATTGGCAGAGATGATGTGCGTCATGAACAGGCAGAAGGCTTTTATGGTCAAAATGGTGGCAGAGTGAATTATCTCATCATTAGTTTCTTGCTGGCTGGCTGCCGAGGGGATATAAGACGATCTTTGCCTTTGAGGGGGAGAGGGGCTGCTAGGCGGCTGGCGGCGGTGTTGAAGATTTTTGCGGGCAACGAGCCAATTACGCGTGGGACGGGAGATTACAAAGGCACAGAATCACTTCTCGTATGTAGTCATGTCCAGACGAGTATGGTGGGTGGGTGGGTGGGAGAAGTGATTTGGTTGAACGACGATAGTTATTCGATTCTCTCACTAAGCGCTCGCACGATGCACGCTGAGCTCCTAGCGACACGGAAAAGGGAAGACACCAGACCTCTTGCAACGACTTGGCGTACTCCGTAACGAATGGCATAAGGAGGATCCTGTTTTTCCGTTGCAACCGCGAGAGCCACGAAAAACAGAATGTGGAGAGGGAGAGAGAGAGAGTGTGTCTGGATGTGAGTGGGTAGGTTTATGACGTTCGATTGGGAGCTGCAGCAGGCATCAAGTACAAAGTACCTGACACTGTGTGTAAATAATAATCACAGCCAGACAGAAGACACACGGCTGTCCGATGCAAATACAATCTACAGAGTACTCCGTAATAATGGCAGCGTGGTGGTGGACAGGCCGCTGAAACTTGTGCCGGACATGTGGGAGCACAGAGGCCGGAGACGCTTCCAGCTTAATGCCCCCTTGGCTAGCGGTAATAGTATGTAATGGCAATACGGAGGACGGAGTAACAATAATAATAATAATAAAGTGGTGGTTAGTGGTTAAAATTGGCATCTTGTTGGCTCCGACCGGCACAGAGATGTTCGCTTGACGGAAATGGATGTGGGTGGACGGGTGGATGGATGGATGGATGAGTGGATAGATGAGTGGATGGATGGATGAGTGGATAGATGAGTGGATGATGAGTGGACAGATGAGTGGACAGATGAGTGGACAGATGAGTGGATAGATGAATGCATGATGAGTGAGTGAGTGGGTGCTTGGGTGCGTGGTTCGCTCTCTTCCCAGCAGCCCGACCGACTTTGATCACCGTACCAACACGCATTTTGCATTTCCCGCCTCTCCTCAACACACACACACCTCCACCTCCACCTCCACCTTCACCTCCTCTTCTTCCTCCTCCTCTCTCTCTCCCTCTCTCTCTCGCTCTCCCCCTCCCTCCACCCATCGCTTCTTCTTCTTCTCTCTCCCGTCTTGCCGTCTTGCCGTCTTGCCGTCCTACTCGCTGGCGTCGGTTTGGCCACAGTGCGCACACGCCCGACCTTCTTCTCAGCCACCCCTGGTGTGTTCTGGTGCTGTGACAGCCGGCCTGAGGTGGCCATTGCGCTTTGCCTGGCAACCGGTTCTCGACCGCGTGCATCATCCACGACCATCCGAGTCGTCCTGCTCTGCGAAACCCCTTCACGGCCTCTCTCTCTCCCTCTCTCCCTCTCTCTCTCTCGCCCTCTCCTTCTCGCCGCACCTCACACGCACACACACACGCACATTCTCTCCCTCCCTCCCTCTCGTGCCCCCTTCCAGCTGCAGCGACGCAACAGGGCGGTGCTCGTTTTTTGTGCGCACCTGCATCGACTCTCTGCCGTTACCCGCGAGTCTCGTCCGCAGTCCGCATCCCCACGGTACCGGCCGTGGCAGGGTTTGACTCTGACGGATCACGTCGCTGAACAACGCGTTCCGCCTCATACGTTCCCTCTCACCTCTCTCCGTAGCATATTTTCGGCGCCCTCCAGGTTTCCAGATTTGCACTTGCTGCACTCGAGTTTCGGTTCCGGTGTCCTTTCCCCTTTCGCTCTTCGCCTATCTGGCTCGGCTCCCTTCACATCCTTTCACAACCTCGTCTTCTCGACCCTACACCCATCATCGCCACCATCACCACCACCACCACCACCGTAGGCCCAAACGTGCAACCCACACACGGTCTTCCACGGGCGATCTATTCATTTAGGCCTCGTCCTGCTCTGCGTTTTTGGTTGCTACAACGGCCGCTAGCCCGCCGTTCACCGTCGACGCACATTCGCACCCACAAACACACTGCGTCTATTCCTTTGGTGTAGCTGCGACACGACTTTGGCCACTCGATACATCAACGACTGCGCTGTTTCATCAACAACTATCGCATTGTCGGGCTGAGACTGCATTTTCAATACCTCGCCACACTTTCCCCCCACCGACAAACGAAGAGAAACAAAAAAAAACCACCCCCTTGATTCACTCCATCCTTTGTGCATGACCGCCATTTACTAGCCTGTTCGTTAGCTCTTCGCAGAGCGCGCGCTCCATCTTCCCAGCGGCTGGAATTGAAGACACTGTAAGTCTTCACTGCAAGGCAGCAGCCATGGACATGATCGTCTCGGTCACCTACCTGATGACGTGCTCTCGCTAACCATTAAATAGGGTCGCATACCAGTCTCTTCGTTCCTCTGCGACGGCACATATCCATCATGCCGGCCTTTTATCCGAGATCCAACATGCCCCGGCAGCTCCCTCTCACGCCGCCAGAGTTTGTGCCCAGCTACCACTCGGGCTGCGGCGGAATGCCTTATCAGCAGAACGCCTACGCCGGCCAGCCGAGCATCCGACAACAAGATGATGGCTACGACTTTGCAGACCGCTACGGCCAGCTTGCGATTGCGATGCCTCCCATGTATCCGCAAGCAGGTACCTACTTGAGCAACACAGCTCCGAGCCTGCCGCCGCCAAGTTCGTTCTACGAGCCGCCCGTCTTGCCGCCCATGCGTGTGCAGAACGAGCAGCAGCAACATCGCATGCAAGATTTCAATCAACGCGCGGTTCAGCAGCCCAAGGAAGAGAAGCCCGTAGGAGGCGTGTCGGCAAAGCTGGATTACGATATGGAAGTCATGACCGACTTTGTCTGCGAGACTGCCCTCCAACTCATCACGCCTGGGCGCATGATGCCACCGTCATTTCGCAAGTGGGTTCACCAAGTGCTATGCGCGACTAGGCTTCCATCTGCGACGATACTGCTCAGCATGTTTTACCTATCGACGAGGATGCCTATGCTTGGTGGCATCCCCAAAACCGACAGCCATCTGTTCCGCCTGTTGACTATTGCGTTGGTGCTGGGTAGCAAGTTTCTAGACGACAACACCTTCATCAACCGCTCGTGGTCTGAGGTTAGCGGTATTCCCGTCGCGGACCTCAACCAGCTGGAGATGGAGTGGCTCGTAGCCATTGAGTTCAAACTTCACCGCGACCCCAAGGAGAGCCAGGGCTGGGATTCCTGGTCCGTCCACTGGAAAGATTATCGGTCTCACGCTGCTGCTCGTGCAAGTCGCTCCAACAAACTGAGCCCCATCGATACTTCGGCGCATCGACGCTCTCTCAACAAGCCACTGCCACCGCTGCCGGCTCAGCAGAGCTACAACCCCCCGCCATACGAGTATACACCCAAGTCTGCGCAGCCTTCGTACAATAATACTTCCAACTTTCCCCACTACGACCCATGGCGGTCGGCGAATGACCATTCGCCTGCTTCTGCTCCGACTACAGGCCCGACTACCCCGGAGTACTATGGAGCTACGGGTGCTTGGGCTCCTGAAGGTTACTCGCGTCGCACCATGTTCGGTTTCCCACCCCTGTCTCAGCCTGCCCCCAGCCAGCCGCAGCAACAACAGCAAGCCAATTATGGCCCGCCCGCCTATTCGTCGCAATACCAGGCCCCAGTCTGGAACAATCATGGCGTCAACTGTGGTTGTATGTACTGCGCACAGAGGCATCCGTCATACTTTATGGCGCCTGGTTTTGGCCCTCAGGCTGTTGCTGTTTAGGTATCGGGCATTGCTCATTGTTCCGGCACAGGTGCTTCGACTGTTGAATATTCCGGAACCGGCTATTCTCATCGTTGAATATATCTGTACAGCAATGATGGCAGCATGGGCACTCCGCAACCCTTACTTCCATGACGCTCGTCCATCCCCTATTGCATGTTCACACGTGGGCCCACGTCGGCGATTCATCCTTGAAAAAGTTTTTTTTTTCTTCCTCTTCACGACACGTTCGGCGCGTCGATACCCATATTCCGACCCAAGTAGGTTGCCGGATGGAACCACCACCGGTCCCTTCGTTATACTTCCAAGGCGCTTACTCGTTCTCTTCTTGTCGCTATTTGACACGCATATTGGCGCCACTCCGGATCTCACGAAAAGCACAAGGCTTGCGACCATTTTGCATGATAGATTTCCTTGGTTTACATTTTGCAGCACCTTTCTTTTTTTCTGTCCTTTTTTCATTACGTTAGACATTAGCTGTCCATGGTTGTACGGTGCACTTTGAGCGAAATTGCTGGACGGCGGCGTTGACGGTCTGACATTTGTGTCACTGCGATACTCCTTTTACTTTGTTTAGTTTGCGTTGGCTGCACTCACGCTTCGGGCGTCGGAGAGTTGCGGCTTATCATGATTACAGTTTTGTTTTTCAGCGCCGTCACAAGAATGATTGGGGGAACTTTGCACTTGCTTTAATGGTTTTTCTTTGGGAAGTAACTTGGGGTCTTTCTCGTTGTTGCGGCGATCAGCTTCTGCACCTCGATTCTTCCGACAGCAGCCATGGGCAAGTTACTTTGTGTTGCCTCCCCACTGCTTGCTTGGACAGATTGCGTTCCCACCGGATACCCCTCGACTTTGACGATTCTTTTTCCCTTCTATACCGTCACCGTATACCCCCCTAATGGGAAGTTTGTATTTAATGGCATCGGGATCCTGACGGGGCATTATATTGTTTCGCTTTTTCCTTTTCCTTTTCGTCTTCTTCTTCTTCTTCTTCTTCTTCCTACATGCTTTGGGTGGGATATGCTGCCTCATTCCCTTGTTCACGATTGATTCTTATACCAAATGGCACAGACTAGGGAAATGGGCGGCAGTTAGGGTTGTTTTTTTAGCACTCAGTGTATTCCTTCCTGCAATAAAATGTGCGGATTGGCATGGTAGTAGCATTAAAAATGGAAAAGATTGTTAGATATATGTACCGTTTTTGAGGAATGTGCAACTTGTGCTTGTGTTATGATGTCGATATTCCCACAATGTCTCACATGTAATCAGGAGAACAAAGGCAGAGCCTGGCAACTGGTGGGAGAAGACGAGTCGTGTAAGCAGTGGCTCGGGTGTATCTCCCATTCGTACGATTGATCCGGACAATCTTACTACCACCACCAGCCACGCCCATCGTATATACGTCCCGAAGTCGCTCGTATCTGATATTAACTCCGTCGGATGAATAGAGAGACCGTAAGACTGACTGAATGCCATGTAGTCGTCATCATGGGCCAATCGCAGCTCCAGTCTTCCATGGCTGATCCGTACGAATATTCGACCGGTTGGACACAGTGCAAAGATATACTCAGGTTATGGGGGCCTAAAGTCTGAAAATGTATTGATCAATGTTGCTTAAAGAGTAGTTAAAATGGATACGCCAGCTTCGTCAGCTTCGTCGTCGTCCATATTCCACACCTACCTATAACCCTCACCCCTCTAACCTTACCCCTCTTTCTTTACGCCCGGAACTGTGCCTGGAACGACACCCCCATCGGAGATAGGAGGATCGATTCCACCAACCTGTCATTCTATAACCAGACTACACCGCCCTTTGCGTTCCCCGTCAAGAGTCAAGAAAGATGAGCTCGGCGGCGCGTGCCTTTGGCGTCGGGTCTGCGAGCTTGTATGCGGTTGTGAGTAATAGTGTTGCGGCGCAGGCGCAGGCGCGGCCTGAGGAGGCTTTGGAGAAGAGACATCATTTGAGGGGGGGAGGTGGGTTTAGGAATCCTTGGGATAGTTATTTGGAGTTGAGTTTTGTGAGGATTGGGTTTGAGTTGATTTGGTGGGTTTTTATAATTCTTCTTCTTCTTCTTCTCCTTCTCCTTCTCTGTTTTGTGCTGGAGTGGAGGATATGTATGGAGAATAGATATATATACGCTTGTACACATTAAAACTAATACATACTCGTAGGAGAAAACTCTCAGGCAATGGCAAAACACCAGACACCACACCCCCAACCGTCACTGTCCATAAACCAACCTTTCTCCCCTCGCGCTCAACCCCCAAACTCCGCGCCACCTGGCTCGGCCACGCCTGTTACTTTGTCGAATTCCCCTCGGGCCTCCGCGTCCTCTTTGATCCCGTCTTTGAAGACTGTTGCGCCCCCATCACCATCAAGTCTCTCAAACGCTTCACCGACCCTCCCTGCCAGATCGAAGACTTACCCGTCGTCGACGCAGTCATCATCTCGCACAACCATTACGACCACCTGAGCTACCCCAGCATCCAACGTATCCGCAAAAAGTTCCCCGAAGCGCACTTCTTCGCGCCACTAGGGAACAAATCATGGTTTGAAGCCAGCGGAGTGCCAGGGGAGCAAGTCACAGAGCTAGATTGGTGGGAAGCAAGGGATGTGAAACTCGAAATCAAGAAGAATGATGAGACCAAGGAAAAGGAGGTGGAGGAAATAAATGTCAATTCCACCACACCATCCTCATCACCATCACCACAATCCACAATGAATCCCAACCCCAAAGCCATCACAGCCACCATATCCGCCCTCCCCTGCCAACACGTCAGCGCCCGCGGCCCCTTTGACCGCTGCAAAACCCTCTGGGCAAGCTGGAGCGTAGAAACCGGAAACTCAAAAGTCTATTTCGCAGGGTACGTTGGGGGGGGGGGGGGGGGGGGGGGGGGGGGGGGGGGGGGGGGGGGGGGGGGGGGGGGGGGGGGGGGGGGGGCCC